>CM077921.1:2642235-2697235 GCA_039797435.1 Crotalus adamanteus | reverse complement strand
TTCCTTCCTTCCTTCCTTCCTTCCTTCCTTCCTTCCTTCCTTCCTTCCTTCCTTCCACAACACCAAGATCGAACTTTATGCTGGTTAATGTTTCCTTCAAATTAATCCAAATTACTCAACTTTTTTATTTTCAGGTCTAGGAATTCTAGAAAGCGGATATTGGACAAGACAATCCTTTCATTTGCAAATTTTTGTTCCCATTGAGTCATCCGAAATTTCCAGTGTCTACCACACCTTTGGGTTTTGCTCATCGAAACCAGAAGGCGCTGTATTAAATCCTGTTTATTTAGTTTAGTGGGTTGTTTTGGGGTTTTTTTTTTTTTTTGCAAAATTGCTTAAAATTGGACAGATAGGGTTTTTTTTTTTTTAAAAAAAGGAACCTTTGATTCTCCTGGGAGACACATTCTATAGAAAAAAAAATAACCACTGGTTTCCAAGACTTACAATACATTCTGCACCACCGTAATTCCCTTGATTGGGAACATATGCAAAGGTGATCCACAAATGCACCATTTCCTGGATTCCTGTTTCTTATTTATCACTAGACCGTCTCTGTGACCACTCAAGTGTTAAATTGAACTCCAGGCATATCCCTACATCCACTGGGGTTAAACTAGAAGAACTCAGCCTTTCATCCTTCCGGGGTAGGTAAAATGAGGACCCAGATTGTTGGGGGCAATGTAAATATATATATACATTGCTTACTGGTGTACACCGCTTAGAGAGTGCTTGCACTTAAAGCGGTATATAAGTCTCATAAATAAATAAAAACTCCATTCAGTCCGTGTTGTAATCAACTCCATTGCCCATGATTAGTCCTCCAAGAAAAAGAGTTGAAGTGAATGAAGGGCTGAAAAAAAAAAAACCCAGCAAGGAAATACATTTCTCATGAACTGTTAGAATAGCCAAATCCTGCTGGGTTCCTAGTCAGTGGAGAAAGGGTCAGGCGCAAAGGATCAGGATTGCACCTGCCTTCCAGTTCAGAAGATTGATTGTTTAAGCCTAAACCACAAGAATCTAGTCAGCTAATGTACACTACTAAATTGGCACCAATTAATGGTCAACGGACCTCAAGAGGGACTTACACCGTATGTGGGAAGATAAGGACTCTAGGCTTAAGTCCGCCTCCCAGCTCTGCCTGTTCTTCTCCTACAGAAACTGATTCACGTGATGTCATTGCCTCTTGCTAATGTTTGGTGCAAGATTTTATGAGACGCTTCCCAATGAATAGAATGGAATGGAATGGAATAGAATTACAGAATAGAAGAGGAGAGGAGAGCAGAAGAGAAGAGAGGAGAGGAGAGGAGTGGAGTGGAGTAGAGAGGAATGGAGTGGAGTGGAATAGAAGTAGAATGAATTGGAATGGAATGGAATAGAAGTAGAATAGATTAGAAGTAGAATAGATTGGAATAGAATAGAATAGAATAGAAGTGGAGTGATGTGAAGTGGAGTGGAGTGGAATAGAGTGGAATAGAAGTGGAATGGAATGGAGTGGAGTGGAATAGAGTGGAATAGAAGTAGAGTGGAGTGGAGTAGAGTAGAATAGAAGTAGAATAGATTGGAATAGAAGTAGAATAGATTAGAAGTAGAATAAAATAGAATTAGAATGGAATGGAATGGAATAAAATAGAATGGAATAGAATAGAATAGAATAATAGAGTTGGAAGGGACTCTGGAAGTCATCTAGTCCAACCCCCTGCTTAGGGAGGAAACCCTATACCATTTCAGACAAATGGCTGTCCACTCTCTTCTTAATCGCTTCCAGTTTCCAAGAAAATAGGTGGAAGCTTATTTCTTACGTGACTACTTTTGACCCAACTCTATTCTGCCACTAACAAGATCTGTCTGAGTTAGTGGCTCACTGGGTTAAATGCACTGAGGGAACAAGTTTAAACATGGTTCATTTGAAGAACGGAATTGCTCTTGTGGAAAGGTACCTGGGGCATGACAAATTTCAGGATCAATCAAATTAAAGGATGGCAACAGAAGCTCCCAATTGGGTTACCGATTGAATTATCGGTAACCCTATTGAATTGACAGTTGATTCTCCTCCAAACGAGTCTGCAGCTAGAAAACAAGAGAACGCCAAGTTTCCAAAATTAACCGCTTCTGTTAACCTCTTCAGAATCATTGCAAGCAATCTTTTTGTTACTTGGTGGGTTATTCGAGGATTATGCGGATAACATAGCTCAGGTCCTTGAAATAAATAAGAAAGCCCAGTGTAAATGCCTCGTATTGCTATTTTCCTGCCAACCGCCCCATTGCTCTCCCGCCTTTCAGTTTTTCAGTGTATAATTTCTAGCCTCTAAACTTTTTTTTTCCTCTCTTGCCAGCTGGCAATCAACAGTTTCGTCATAGTTTCTATTTTACGTTCACGAGCGGGGCAGAGCCCCCCCCCTCCTGCCCCCGTTAGCGTGGCAAGTGGTAATTAAAGTTGCAGCAGGGAAATGATAGAATGGTTTAACCCTGCAACTATCCTTATGTAATCCTGATCTAAGTGCAATTGTTGACTTAGCTGGTGGCTGGAGTGTCCACTCTTCAACAAATTCCTGAAATATCTGTTCCATCTGTCTTAGCAGTGGCCCAAAATTTCGGGAAAACTGACCACTGCATACGTGGTTTGACAAAGGCTTCAGGGCACCAAGTGTGCTGGAAAACGTTGAACAAACAAACTTGTGTGCAGAAACTTAGTCCACGGTGGCTACTTGATGACGCCCCCCTGCAGATAAGGATGGTCTCTGTGTCTCTGTTTTATAACAATGGTAGCATCTGTGGTGATGGGCCGCTCCTGGCTTTTTACGGTGTTTGAATCACAACGAGGAACATGCTGCAAGTCGAAAGGGCAACAATCTCTCTGTCAACGCCGCTAACATCGGATGTTTTTGCACTGACAACAAATGGAAATGTAGCCATCTTTTACCTTTTGCTCTTAGAGTTAGATGATGCTGGGAGGGGGGGATTGTGAACGAGAGTCCAGCTAGATATAACAGGAACCTAGCGTGTGAAACAAGGTTATTGAAACCAGAGCTGATAAGGAATTGGCGGGTTGGAGAACTGGAGAGGAGGCTTCAAGCTAATTGGGGAATGTGATTTATGACAGTTAATTGGAGGAGGGAATTGTGCTTTGATACTATGTGCCCAGGGGGAGGAGAATTCAGTTTTTGGCTTCGATTATGTAGTGCCGATATAAAGATTCGTTAAGGTAAACCATGCCTCGAAGTTCTTTTGAAGAGTTTCATCTGTCGGAACCGTGACACACTGGGCTGCTGCAATGGTTGTAAGTGTGAAAAATAATCATAGGTCTCTTTTTTCAGTGCCATTGTAACTTTGAATTCAACGAACTGTTAAGTCAAAGACTAGCTGAATTTGCTTCCAATGTTCATAGCAAAGTCACATCGAGAGTAAGCAAACATTCAAGCCTGCATTGAATTTCTCATTTCTTCTATTTCTACGAAAACCCAGTTTTAAAACCCTACTTTTTTAAAAAAGAAAGAAAGAAAGGAAGGAAGAAAGAAAGAAAAAGAAAGAAAGAAAGAAAGAAAGAAAGAAATTTTTTGGGGGGGGGGAGAACTTTGGATTTGCCATGTGCCCATCCCCACCTCCTGGAACAACTCCAGATGTAGAAAATGTGTATGTAAGGAAAAATAATAATCAGGCTGTAATGTAATCAGTTGTCATAATAGTGGATTGTTTGCTTAATGATGGTTTCCCCTAGCCTTCCCCCCCCACGCCACTGCGGTCTGTGTTTTTCTCCGTTGAAAATATTTCCAACACAGAGGGATCCTTTCCCCTCGCAACCAATCCTAGGTCTGACTTTCCCGTGTGGAATTCAGCGCAACGCTCACAGTTAAGACTTCTGTCTGTGTGCAACACAAATGTAAACAATGACAACCCAGGAATATTATTGCCTAGAAACACTATAGCGCCGATCCCAAAATTGCAGCGGCCGGCTAGCCCACGCTCCTCCCAAGTCATTTTTGGGGGGGGGGAAAGGAAAGAAAATGGCACGGAGAAATGTTTATTGTTGTAGAAGAGCCAGACCAAACTGTAATCAGGGTGAAATCAACATTTTGGTGTCCTGACAGCTCCTGTAGCTGGAGGAGGTTTCCATGGATGTGAGCAATCAATTCTCTTCTGCACTTCTAGAGAAGCGCAGAGAAGATTTCTCAGAAGCGACCCAGAGCAAATCCCAGTGGAACTGTTGTGTAGCTAAACTCCCCTTTGAAGCTGTGTACACCTCTATTAGACAGATATCACTAGGCTGTAGGCCAGAGGTCCTCAATCTTTTGGGCACCAGAGACCGGTTACGTGGAGAGAGGTTTTTCCGCAGACCGGAGAGTGTGTGGTTTTGTGTGCTACCTGCATCCCGCCGATGGGGCTTTGCTTGTTTGTGTGGACAGGTTGCTGGCATGCCGTGGCCCGGTACTGGTCCATGGACTGGGGGTTGGGGACTCCTGGTGTAGAACAGAGGTCCCCAATCTTTTGGGCACCAGGGACCAGTTACGTGGAGAGAGGTTTTTCTGCAGACCGGAGAGTGCGTGGTTTTGTGTGCAGCCTGCATCCCGCCGATGGGGCTTTGCTTGTTTGTGCAGACAGGTTGCTGGCATGCCGTGGCCCGGTAGCAGTCCACAGCCCGGGGGTTGAGGATCTCTGCTCTAGGCTGTCCCAAAGGTGCTTTTTTCAAAAGGCAACTGGACTTTGTTTTTCCCTGAGGACGTTTCACTTCTCGTTCTTCAGTTCTGACTGAATGGTAGAGGATGGAAGGATTTATACTCTTTGAGATCATCTGGTCGTTAGTGCTCTCTCCAAGAGTTGCTGAGGCCACTTGAAGGTTTATCTGTTCCCTCCGGGTCACCTGAGCAGTGCAAATGGGTGTGGAGCCTTCTTGAAACTGCCGAAAGGACTGTACTGGCAACCTCCAAGATAAACTTCCAAGTGGCCTCAACAATTCTCAGGAAGAGTACTAACGATCAGATGATTGCAGGGAATCTAAATCCTTCCATCCTCCACCTTTCAGTCAGAACTGAAGAAGCTTCTTGGATGGGAAGTGAAATGTCTTCAAGGAAAAACTAAGTTCAAAAAGTGCTTTTTGAAAGCACTTTTGGGAAAACCATGATCTGGATGACGGAGGGTCTCCTTAGACATTTAAGATCTAAGATCTGCCTCCTTATGACAGGAGAACCACGTACAATAAGAGTGTCATGGCGGCAGACCTTGAATTTGGTTTTCGGCTACCCCAAAAGCATGAGTTTTTATTTTGAACCTCATAAACCGTTCGGAAATTTTGCGTGCTATAAAAAACAAACCAATAATATTAATATTCAGCCCCAATGTATCACGGTTTCTAATTTACATATTCGTTTATTTGGGCCTTCCAGTCAAGTTTTAGAATTTGTCAGAATCCAGACAGATTCCTGCAGTTTGCTTGGCAAGAGTTCCGAAGTGACCGAGTGCCCAAACTGCAACCCAAAACCCACTTATGCTTCGTCGGGTGCTGGGTGGGCGTGGCTGCAGTGGTAACGGCAGACTGGGTGGGACTAAAAAGTTCAATCAATCAATTCCAACTTTGCAAGATCTTTTTTTTTCCTGCGAGAACTTGAAATTGACTGATTGATTGAACCTTTTTTTTTGTACACAGTGGCGGAGGCCTAGAGCATAAAGGTTTTATAAAATCCAGCTGAAGGCCTAGGACTGGGGCGACGGCGCACGTGCCCACAGAGAGGGTTCTGAGTGCCGCCTCTGGCACCCGTGCCATAGGTTCACCACCACTGGGCTAGACTATGTGTTCAAGTCTTGCCTTAAGCACAAGGCCAGTTGGTTTACTTTGGGCCAGTCACTCTCCCTCGGCCCTAGGAAGGAGGTAATGGCAAGCCACTTCTGAAATGTCTATGGAGATTCTCGATCATCCAAGTCACGGTTACCCCAAAGGTGCTTTCTCAAAAGGCAAGTGGACTTTCTTTGTGTTATCTGGAAGACGTTTCGCTTCTCATCCCAGAAGCTTCTTCAGTTCTGACTGGATGGGGAATTCTGGGAGTTGTAGTCCAGCCATCTGAAAGTTGCCAAGGTTAAGAAGCACTGTTTTCTGTGCTGATTTGCTGGTGAGCCTCTGCTAATGTCGATTGTCCTCAGATGTCTACAGCATTGACTTTGAAAGCCTCTGTGGTGGGCAGCTTACGACGACTATAATTTCCATGTGGGAATATTTCCACAGGCAGTGGTTTTTGGCTAAAGAATATCTATGGGCCGTAACATTTGAATTGGCGCGCGAGTGTTTGCTCCATGGCAAGACATGCCGTTAACTACAGCATCAAGTCCAAGCTGTAGGAACTCCCTCTGGCATACATAAAGCCAAGTTAAACTGTATTTTTCAGTTTAGGGAGTTGTTGGTGTACTAACTGCGCAAACACGGTGGAATTCCATGGCTGCAGGACACCCCCGTGAAATGGTCCTTCATATGTTTGACCTACTAGTTGTTGTTGTTAATTGCGAAGTCGTGTCTGACTTGTCGCAGCCCCATGGACAACGTTCCTCCAGGCCTTCCTGTCCTCTGCCATCTTCTGGAATCCATTGAAGCTCACGCCTACTGCTTCAGGGATTCCCTCCAGCTACCTCATTCTCCGTCGTCCCCTTCTTCTCTTGCCCTCCATCTTTCTCAGCATCAGGCTCTTCTCCAGTGAGTCCTTCCTTCTCATTAGGAGGCCAAAGGACTTGAGTTTCAACTTCAGGATCTGGCCTTCTCAAGAGTGGTTGGGGTTGATCTCCTCCAGGACTGACCGGTTGGATCACCTTGCAGTCCAGGGGACTCGCAGGAGTCTTCTCCAGTACCAGAGTTCAAAGGCCTCCATTCTTTGGCTCTCAGCCTTTCTTATGGTCCAACTTTTACAGCTTTCTACTTTCTTTCTTTCTTTCTTTCTTTCTTTCTTTCTTTCTTTCTTTCTTTCTTTCTTTTCTTTCTTTCTCTCTTTCTTTCTTCCTCTCTCTCTTTCTACTTTCTCTCTCTCTCTCTCTCCCTTATTTTCTTTCTTTCTTTCTTTCTTTCTTTCTTTCTTTCTTTCTTTCTTTCTTTCTTTCTTTCTACTTTCTTTCTTTCTCTCCTTCCTTCCTTCCCTCCTTCCCTCCCTTCCCTTCTTCTCTCCCCTCCCCTCCCCTCCCCTCCCCTCCTCTCCTCTCCTCTCTAAATTTATTTCCCACCTAGTCTTGCAGCTTCTGTAAAGTTTAATCAGAATTGTCATGTCTCTGGCTGATGCAGCTAACCATAAGAATTTCCATAAGGAAAACAGACTTATGACTATCCACGGGAGCCAAAAGTTAATTGCTAAGATTAGGACCATCCAAATGGACAAATGAATAAACTCTACAGACAACGAGAAGGACACTTTGCCACTCCTCAAAGAAGTTCAAGAATATATCGTCTTCCGTGGTACCGTGTGAAATAAAGCCTAAAATTATTATCCATATTGGACCTGCCCTGTAAGATCCTTCAATGCAATTTCTCACAGTGCTAGAAAAAAAAAAATCCTTTAAAATAACAAATATATTATAAGATTGCCCACCTACATGCAAGCCTGAGAATATGCGATTTCTCAGACTTTGTAAATTTTTGAGTCTGGGAACTTTTTCATTCCCTTGGAAGATACAATACATAAAACTTCCCTGAATTTATGAAAACAAATCTTGATTTTTCTTTACTTCCTCTGTGTCTACAGGGCAGTTCCACTCAAAGGCAGGACCCAGTGAATCTAATGAAACTTATTCACAAGTAAATATGTGTAGGATTGCATTCTAAGTGCAATAGGGTTTTTTTTCTTTTCTTTTTTAAATTTTGATTAATTTTTTTAATACAATTCAAAAGTACTTATGCAACAAACGTGTTGTCTGAGTAATCATTCACTAATGCAAATTGAATTCGTAATCCCTTGTTCTTTTCTCCAGCCATTGATAAAATAAGTCCCAGTTTTGAAAGTATTCTGTTTCTTCTTTCTCTTTCAACCTCAAAGTGAGTCTGTCCATTTCTGCACAATCTAATATATTTTTTTTAATGATTTCTTCCTCTGGTGATATTTCTTCATTTTCCCAATATTGTCTGAATATGATTCTTGCCGCTGTTATCACATGTACAATCAAATATATACTTTGTTTATCAAGCTTTCCTGGCATTATACCTAGTAAAAAAAAAAGTTCAGGTTTAAAGTCTACATGTTTTCCCAACATCTTTTCTAGCCAAGTATGTATTTTTGTCCAATATCTCTTTGCTTTAACACATGTTCACCATACATGATAATAGGTACCCTGACATGGTTACATTTCCAGGTTGTTTTTTTCTTCGTTCACATATACTAATACTAATACTGATACTAATACTAATACTAATAAAGTTGGAAGGGACCTTGGAGGTCATTTAGTCCAATCCCCTGCTCAGGCAGAAAACCCTATACCCTTTCAGACAAATAGCTGTCCAGTCTCTTCTTAAAAACTTCCAGTGTTGGAGCATTCACCGCTTCTGGAGGCAGGTTGTTCCACTGGTTAATTGTTCTCACTGTCAGGAAGTTTCTCCTTAGTTCTAGGCTGCTTCTCTCTTTGGTTAGTTTGCATCTGTTGCTTCTTCTCCTGCCTTCAGGCGCTTTGGAGAATAGCTTGACTCCCTCTTCTTTGGGGCAGCCCCTGAGATATTAGAAGACTGCTATCATGTCACCCTTCGTCCTTCTCTTCATTAAACTAGACGTGCCCAATTCCTTGATAGAGCTGATAACAGCTTGTCCACATTCTCTTTTCATTGATTCTATGTTTAGACCGAAATCGGAGATTTTATACCCTTTGGCTGAACTCTACAGTTCTAGGCAAAAATAAGAAGGGGGGGGGGGGGAATCCGGAGATTAAATCTTGAATCGATGATAACAAATCATATAATCTCTTTTTTATTCTCAAATGAGAGGCGAAAATTATTCATTTGACTCTTAATTGCAGATGATCCATGAATGGGTGTTCTTTTCTTTTGTTCTGGTCTGCCACCGCTTCCTTATCACCGTGACTTATTTATCAAGATTCGCACTATTAGAGTGCAAATCTTGATAAAGAAATCACAGTGATAAATAAGCATTGGAACAATCATCCTTCTTTACTATTAGAGAAACTTCGCAGCCACTTTGAAGGCTGGCAAAGTTCTCTCTCTCTTTTTCTGAATCCCAAACCCACATCCTTTCCTTCCGCGTAAAAATGTTCAGCCTTGCAAAATGATGTCAAAGAAAACAAATTCTTCGAGGCCCAGCATGACAGAATATGACAAATCTATTTCAAAAGCCTCTGCGCTTTGGTTATCATTGTTGTTGTTGTTATTATTATTATTATCTGCAGGCAGATGTTACGAATTCTTCTTCAGTCTATCGGGAGGGAGTGAAATATCCTTTTTTAATGTCGCATGCAGCTTTTTTTTTTTTTTGCCCTTCGGTTGTTTTCTTTCCAAGTTATTTTGCTACGGACAGCAAGGATTATTTGACCACTTCCCTTTGGCAATTAAGGAGTAAAACCACTTGCTTACGCACAAGGAGACCGTCCCACCTCACCCCAGAACGGGGCAGGAAAGCCAAGAAGAGTGTTATTCCCAGGCCGATCACGTGACAGACTTAAGGAAGAACGACACAGGTCACCGGGTCTGAGTGTTGGTTTGCAACAGCTTCAGCGTGCAAGATTTACACCATATTTATTGATTTGTGTGTTCAAAATACAGGTAGTCCTGGACCTCACAGGCGGGACCAGAAATTATGCTGTTAAGCAAGTCGGTTATTATTTTTTGTCACAGTTGTTAAGTGAAGCACTGCAGCTGGTTAGGTGAACCATGTGGTCCCTAAGTGAGTCCTAGTGGATGATCACGTGACCATGAACCAGCCGTGTGCAGCAGCAGCAGCCAAAAAAGCTAACACAATCCTGGGTTGTATAAACAGACGCATAGAATCAAGATCACACGAGGTAATAGTGATGAAAGCCCCCAGTGATGGAGCACCCACAACATCTGAAGATGAGCCATTCCACTGGTTGCCCTGACCATGGGGATGCTACAACTGTTGTAAGTGTGAGTACTGATAATGCAGTGCAAGGCTGCATTAACAGAGGGATAGAATCAAAATCACGTGAAGGGTTAATACCAGTTTACAATGCCTTGGTAAGGCCACAGTTGGAATACGGCATGCAGTTTTGGTCATCACGATGTAAAAAAGATGTTGAGACTTTAGAAAGAGTACAGAGAAGAGCAACAAAGATGATTAGGAGACTGGAGGCTAAAACATATAAGGAACGGTTGCTGGAATTGGGTATGTCTAGTTTAATGAAGAGAAGGATGAGGGGGGACATGATAGCGGTGTTCCACTATCTCAGGGGCTGCCCCAAAGAAGAGGGAGTCAAGCTATTCTCCGAAGCACCTGAAGGCAGGACAAGAAGCAACGGAGGGAAACTAATCAAGGAGAGAAGCAACCTGGAATGAAGGAGAAACTTCCTGACAGTTAGAACAATTAACCAGTGGACCAACCTGCCTCCAGAAGTGGTGAATGCTCCAACACTGGAAGTTTTTAAGAAGAGACTGGACAGCCATTTCTCTGAAATGGTATAGGGTTTCCTGCCTGAGCAGGGGGTTGGACTTGATGACCTCCAAGGTCCCTTCCAACTTTTTTTAATTATTATTATTATTATTATTATTATTATTATTGATCATCGCACAGTCAGCCAGATGTTCAGACTGGATTTGGCATTTTTGTCTACCTATCGAGTCCTTATCCAGGACCTGGGATAGGCAGATGTGGATGTTTGATGGTATTACTGATATCGTTGCAGGATGGAAACAGTTCCTCGTAAGGCATTATTATTATTGTTGTTATTATTATTATTATTATTGATCATCGCACAGTCAGCCAGATGTTCAGACTGGATTTGGCATTTTGTCTACCTATCGAGTCCTTACCCAGAACCTGGGATAGGCAGATGTGGATGTTTGATGGTGTTACAGATCTCGTCGCAGGATGGAAGCATTTCCTAGTAAGGCCGCCTTTTGCAATTGACTAATAGCGAATTTGTCAATGCCAATGGTGTTCAAGTGGTGCGCCAGTTGTTTTGGGATTGCACCCAAGGCGCCTATGACTATTGGTACTACCCTTGCTTGCCTTTGCCACAGTCTTTCTATTTCTATTTGTAGGTCTTTGTATTTTGTTATCTTCTCCAGTTCTTTCTCGTCTATTCTGCTGTCTCCAGGCACTGCCACGTCCACTATCCATCATTATTATTATTATTATTATTATTATTATTATTATTATTATTATTATTATTATTATTATATCTGTATTAGTGAACGATAAACTCAGGCATCGCACCTGTTGAATAAGTACTGTTGAATTGTATGAAAAAAAAGAGTAAAAATTTACCCCCCCAAAAGAAAGAAAGAAATATTTTGCATTTGAGGGCCAGGATAAGGCTTGATCTCTCTTTGACAGCAATTCTCAACCTTTCTCTCTCCAAAATCCATCTCAGAAAGAAGAGGAAGGACCAAGAACTCATAATTAAGTTGTGTTCAGGAGGGGAGGCAGGTCCAGCAGGCAGTCAGAAGGAAACTTGAAGCCTTACTGTGTCCTGGAGGCATTTCATGGTATGTTCCGTGCGGTTTATTTATCTTGGTCTTCCTCCCGGTTGAAAGGCTGACCCGCACAGACATAAAAAAAAAAAAGACATCTTCTCGCTCCAGTGTCTGACCATCACTAGTGGCTCCGTTGCCTCTGAGATTACCCCAGTTTGCTGGATGCTGCCAGATGTCACGGTGGCATACTGAGATTTAAAAATAGGGTTTATTTAAGCGAGGTCCCTTAGTGACAGGCTAACAACTGGAGTGTGGCATTTTTATTATTTTTTATTTTATGTTTTTGCAAAATGCAGAGAGAGCCGATTCCGAAGCGAGCAATGGGGTCCCTGTCTAGCAGAAGCTGCAGATGTCAATCCTTTGGCGTTGTGAATTTGGCAAAACCATACGTTTCCCCCCCCCCTCTCTCTGCCCCGAGACTGTGGTAAAGAGGATAAGGAGACAAACTAGCCAACTGTGTTTTCTTAAGCTATTGACTAATCCCTGCGTTTGTGTTCAAGACAACTGTGGTGAGGTAGTTCATGAACTTCGCAACCCCACTTTTTTAACATCCTATTGCTCCCGGCACGGAATGGCCCTGCCAAATCGTTCGGTTACAAATGAGTTTGGGCTGAAGAGTCAACCACAAAATGGAGCTCCTTTTTCCACCCCAATAGGCAGGTTTTGTTGGGGAGTGTGTGTGTGTGTGTGTGTGTGTGTGTGTGTGTGTGTGTGAGAGAGAGAGAGAGAGAGACAGACAGACAGACAGACAGACAGACAGACAAGAGATGAGGAAAAAAACTAAAGTTTCAGTGTCCCAAAGTTGCTTTTTCTGGAGGCAACTGGACTTTGTTGTTTTTTCTTTGAAGACGTTTCGCTTCTCATCCCAGAAGCTTCTTCAGCTCTGACTGGATGGTGGGGAACGGAAGGATTTATACTCCTTGCAGACAGCTGGTCATTTGCGTCCTTTCAGAGAGTCCTTGAGGCCACTTGGAGGTTTACCTGTGAACTCATGGGACTTTCTTATTATTCTTTGAAGATGTTTCCCTTCTCATCCCAGAAGCTTCTTCAGCGCTGACTGGATGATGGGGAACGGAAGGATTGATACTCCTTGCAGACCGCTGGTCCTTTGTCTTCTTTTAGAGCGGTGGTTCTCAACCTGTGGGTCGGGACCCCATTTGGGGTCGAACGACCATTTCACGGGGGTCGCCAAACAACGCAGTCCGCCATTTCCCCCCCCCCTTTTCCTTAGCTGTGCTACTCCCTTTTATTCCATTGGCTTTTGAAAGCCAATAGACTAGACTCTCTTGAATAGAGTCTAATTCTATTGGCTTTCAAAAGCCAATAGGAATTGTCCAGGCTGTCTCTGCCCTGCTGAGCCCACCAAAAGTCCCATTCTGCAAACGGCGCTGCACCAGTTGAGTAGTCCTCGACTTACGACCGGTTGAGTAGTCCTCGACTTACGACCGGTTGGGGGTCGCGGCATTAAAAAGGTTGAGAACCACTGTTTTAGAGAGTCCTTGAGGCCATCTGGAGGTTGACCTGTGTCCTCGGGGTCACCTGAGTGGTGCAAATGGCTGTGGAGGCTGCAGGATATTTCTTGCCCTGGCTCCCTTCCCTGTTGGAGACGGGTGCGGGCTGCTGGGGATGAGTTTTGTGTGGTCTGCATCTCAAAACGAAGCAGCGCAAATGGTTCCTGCAGTCTGCAATGTTTTCTGGAAATCCGTTCATGCTCCTGCACCCTTCGAAGGGCGTTCATCCCAAAGGGCACGGCTAAATGTCCACGGAGATTCTCAATCCTTCAAGTCCTGGTTGTTTTGGGTTGGATTTTTTTGCTTCTGAAATGGGAAATGAGAAGGCCTCCTATATCTACGAAGAAAAGAAGATCCATGCTGAGATTCATTCCTCTTCATTTGTAACTGGGTGGGGTTTAATTCTGACACTGTGGGCTGGATGGCTCCTTCATGGATTCCTGCCTTGAGGTGGTGAAGGGGCTTGCATAACTCAATGAAGCTATGAGCTATGCCGTGCAGGGCCACCCAAGACGGACAGGTCATAGCAGAGAGTTCTGACATAATGTGATCCACTGGAGAAGGAAATGGCAACCCACTCCAGTATTTATTTTATTTTATTTTATTTTTAAAATTTATAAGCCGCCCCACTCCCGAAGGACTCTGGGCGGCTAACAATAAAAAACACATAAAACATAACAAGACAACAATACAAAAACAATCATCCAGGGGTAAGGTTTTATCAACCCCAGGCCTGCCGGAAAAGCCAGGTCTTAAGTAGCTTACGGAAGACCAACAGGGTGGGAGCGGTCCTCATCTCCGGGGGGAGCTGATTCCAAAGTGTGGGCGCCATCACAGAGAAGGCCCTCCTCCGCGGCCCCGCCAAATGGCACTGCTTGGCCGACGGGACCTGAAGGAGGCCCAGCCTGTGGGATCTAACCGGATGAAGGGAACTATGAGGTAGTAGGCGGTCTCGCAAATAGCCTGGCCATGAAAACCCCATGGACAGGACCAGAAGGCAAAAAGATATGATGCTGGAAGATGAACCCCTCAGGTCAGAAGGTGTCCAATAGGCTACTGGGGAAGAGGAGAGGGCTAGTACTAGCAGTGCCAGAAAGAGTGAAGCAACTGGGCCAAAGCTGAAAGGATGCTCAGCTGTGGATGGATGCATCTGGTGGTGAAAGGAAAGTCTCTTTAGAAGGCCAGATCCTGAAGTTGAAACTCAAGTACTTTGGCCCCCTAATGAGAAGGAAGGACTCACTGGAGAAGAGCCTGATGCTGGGAAAGATGGAGGGCAAGAGAAGAAGGGGACAATGACAGAGAAGGAGGTGGCTGGATGGAGTCCCTGAAGCAGGAGGTGTGAGCTTCAATGGACTCCAGAAGAGGGTAGAGGACAGGAAGGCCTGGAGGAACGTGTCCATGGGGTCGCGATGGGTCAGACACGACTTCGCAACTAACAACAATGGGCTGGATGGAGTCTATTTCAGCATTGTTCATGGCTCTCTTTCATTTAGCCTAGGTAACCCTTGATTTACGACCAGAATGGAACCCAACATTTAGGTCGCTAAGGGAGACACTTGTTAAGTGACTTTTGTCCCATTTTACAACCTTTATTGTCACCGTTGTTAAGATGCAGTTGTTAAGTTTGTTCAATGAACGGCACTTCCGCCCTTGACTTTGCTCATCAGATGTTTGCAAAAGGGGAATGTGTGACCCCCCTGGGGAGACCGCAACCCTCATAAATTTGAATCAGTGGCCAAGCGGCTGGATTTTGAACCCGTAACCATGGGGATACTGTAATGGTTGTAAGGTCCTAAGTCCCTTTTTTCACTGCCGTTGTAACTTGGAACAACGCAGCCATCGTACTATAAATAGGAGTAACACGGTTCTTGAGTGAATTTGGTTTCCCTCGTTGACTTTGCGTGTCAGAAGGTCCTAAAAGTGGATCACGCGGCCCCCCCATTGGACTCTGCGACCGTCATAAATAGGAGCCAGTTTCCCAGCCTCTGAATTTTGATCACGTGACCCACGGGGATACTTCCGTCTTCAAGAAATCCTTGCAAAACATTATCACGATGACCAGATAACCTCCTTTTGTCATGGTACAGTCATGTTCACAATTTGTGGTTGTGTCTTTTTTTTTTTTTTTTGCCTTACTGCAGACAGATAGACTTTTGAAAAACGATTTAGCGGTTAAAAATCAATTTACCTTGGCATTAATCATCAGATAAAGGCAGGATGAACAAATCACATCCAGCCAAGTTCTCTCCAGACATTGACTGACACCATTCCTGTTAGGTTTGTCACAGGTGGTTTCCTAACGTTTGACCGGCCAACTTTATATCTAAATATTTTCTATAATCAAAAGACATCCTTATGAGTCAGTCCCTCTTTGTGCTGTTTAGCTGGCCCGGTTTTCTTTTAATTTTCATTCCAGAAGGGCTGATCATAATAGCGGTGGGTGGCATAACACAACACTATTAATCTCAAATCTCAAATAGTGGATAAAGCAGAGTGTTGGTATCTAAGGGAGCATGAATGTCTAAAGCAGGGGTCTTCAAACTTGGCCCTTTTATGACTTGTGGACTTCAACTCCCAGAATTCCTCAGCCAGGTACGCTGGGACTGGAGGCTAAAACATATAAGGAATGATTGCTGGAATTGGGTATGTCCAGTTTAATGAAGAGAAGGACGAGGGGGGACATGATAGCATGTTCCAATATCTCAGGGACTGTCACAAAGAAGAGGAAATCAAGCTATCCTCCAAACGAAAGGCTCCAGAGGGTATAAAAACCCACTCCCTACATGTGCTCTTTCTTTTCTTCCAGAGCCATCTTTCTGTCTGGCTCTCCTCTTCAATAAATTGCAACCTTCTTTCTAAAGCAGTCACCATGTTGTTTATTCCCGGCTTGGACTGAACCCTGATGAAGACTTTCCCCTCAACATGCCAAAACTTTGTGTTTTACTGTGTCCCAGTTCTTTCCCAAATCAAGAAATCTCTTCCTCAACCAGCACAGTTTGCACATACATTTTGGTGCTTGGAGAATTTATTTATTTGTGTTTTTTCTAAACTGCCCTTCTCTCTCCTGTGTTGTTCCTAGAGATAAACCAGTCAGATGCATTGGAAAATAATATATATTACTAAAAAAAGAGAAAAATACCTTTAAAATAAGACCTTAGGTGTCGCTCGTCTATCTCCCCCCCGACTGCATCTGCCCTCTCAACCTTCCTTCCTTCCTTCCCTACTCCCTCTCTCCTCTCCTCTCCTCTCCTCTCCTCTCTTCTCCTCACCTCTTCCTCCCATCCAACTTCCTTCTTTCTCTCCTCCTCCCCTCTTATCCCTCTTCGGATACAGTTCAGGGGAAACACCTGAGCGGCACCTCCCTCTAAATTACTCCATCTATTTCATACTTTATATATAATGTATGGAAAGTATTATAGTATTGAAAATTCAAATAAAATTTTTAAAAATAATAAAAAAAAAGAAATTAAAAAAAAAACAAAACAGAAAATAATATATATTTTTTTCTGGTTTGGATGATTTTGCTGAAGCCTTTCCATTCATTTAGCAGAGAAAGGACAAAGAGCTCCCTTTGCTTTTGCAGCAAGAAGTCAAAAAAACGGTAGCAAATTGTGCTACACGCTGTGAGTTTACACAACTGAAGACCCACCTGGAGTTTGCTGCTGTCATCCGTGGTTGTACTGAGTGCCCTGTGGGGAGAAGTGGACCTTTCCTATACATCACAGCCAGCCGTTTCCCCTTGTGAAAAGGATTGCACTTTTTTGAGGCTTTCTTTGTGGTTGCTGGTTTGTAACCCAAACTGGAAGAGTCTTTCCTTAAAAAAACTGGCTGTTTTCAAGAAATTCCTGCTTTTTCTTTTTTCCCTAGTGGCTTTTTATTTTGGAAAAAAAAAAAAAGTGATTGCAGTGTGGAACTGTGGAACTGAAACTCTAGAAAGAGTGCAAAAAAGTGGGAGGGCAAGATTTTCCCATTTCCATCCTTAAAACTGCTCCAATTATCCAAATCACGATTTGGCGGGGGGGGGGCACGGTGGGCCCATTCCACCCCTAATTTGGAAAACTAAAGCCAGATCAATTGAAGCAATTGTTAACACTTGACGGGGCTGCACAGTTTCCACCCTTGGTTGGGTCAAATCTAGACAGCGTACTAAAAAGCAGAGACGCCACCCTGCCAACAAAAGTGCGCATAGTCAAGGCCATGGTTTTCCCAGTTGCAATGTACGGCTGTGAAAGTTGGACCATAAGAAAGGCTGAATGCTAAAGAATGGAGGCCTTTGAACTCTGGTGCTGGAGAAGACTCCTGCGAGTCCCCTGGACTGCAAGGCGATCCAACCGGTCAGTCCTAGAGGAGATCAACCCCGACTGCTCTTGAGAAGGCCAGATCCTGAAATTGAAACTCAAGTACTTTGGCCACCTAACGAGAAGGAAGGACCTTTGGGATAACTATGACCTGGATGATTGAGAATCTCCAAACCAGTGGGAATGCACGGCTGTGGTTGCCTATTAGTTGTGAGATTGGGTTCTTTCGTTATTGTGAATGCTTTTATTTGCAACTCACAGGTTCATAGGAATATTTCTATTTTTTTTTAAAGTATTAATGCCACTTTACAAGGCCTTGGTAAGGCCACACTTGGAATACGGCATCCAGTTTTAGTCACTGCGATGTAAAAAAGATGCTGAGACTCTGGAAAGAGTGCAGAGAAGAGCAACAAAGAGGATCAGGGGACTGGAGGCTAAAGCATACAAGGAACGATTGCTGGAATTGGATATGTCTAGTTTAGTGAAGAGAAAGACGGGGGGGGGGGACATGATAGCAGTGTTCCAATATCTCAGGAGCTGCCCCAAAGAAGAGGGAGTCAAGCTATTCTCCAAAGTGCCTGAAGGTAGGACAAGAAGCAACGGATGGAAACTAATCAAGGAGAAACTTCCTGACAGTGAGGACAATTAACCAGTGGAACAACCTGCCTCCAGAAGCAGTGAATGCTCCAACACTGGAAGTTTTTAAGAAGTGGACAGCCATTTGTCTGAAATGGTATAGGGTTTCCTGCCTGAGCAAGGGGTTGGACTTGATGACCTCCAAGGTCCCTTCCAACTTTATTATTATTATTATTATTATTATTGTTGTTGTTGTTGTTGTCAGCATTGACCCTCAACCATCCCGTGCAATCCCCCACACACCAGTTCACCTCCCAATGACCCTCACCTGATGTAATTTCCCCATCACAAGACCCATCACTGATGACTCATCCCTGACCCATCACAAGACCCTCACTCGACACATCCACACCTGAGCCTTGATAAACAAAAGAACATGGACACTGACACCGTCCCCCAAACTCCGCTGAAGAGGTCACTTAGCCCGGACACCAACTCACAAGCTCGGAGAAGGAACCTCCACCCTCAAAATTAATTAGATCATTTTTTTTAATCCTGAGTATATATCGCGCAACTCTATGCCACTCAGGATTGGCAAACTGGAGGGCAGCCTTTAAACCCTGTATATGAATAAGTAGATGAATAAATGCAGCTACAAAGGGGAATGATGAAGGAAAGATGGAATAGCATAACTCTACATTTATTGCCCAATGTATCTCCCACATAAGGCCAACGGTGTTCATTAAACACCACCGAGGAGCCTCGTAAACCTGAAAAATTAGCTTTATTTTAAGATCACAACAAACATCGTAAATGTTTTTTAAGGATCGACACCCTGAATGTTGCCCTATCGGAAACGCCAAGTTTCTATTTCAACATTCTATTTATTGTCCATATTTCTTCTACTTTTGCGGCCAGTAAAAGTAAATGGTTGGTTTTGCCTCTTAAACCCCCCCCCCCCCAAAAAACACTTTTATTCAAAGCTACAGGGGTTTCCAAGGCAGTGGAAGGTCTGCTGAAAAGAAACAGCATAGTAAATGCTTTTCAGCTGAAGGTAGCATCATTCAATTATTTTTGACAGAATAAATGGCTTTGCAACAGGGTGAAATTTCTGTTTTTTGTTTTTTTTTTTTGCTCTGAAAGTCACTTAGATCTATTTCTCTTCGAAACTCGGAATAGTTTTATATTTCTATAAGCTTCAGGTTTTATAGTGTCTCTTTATTTCTTCCCAGCCCTCTCAAGGGTGATTTTTCACCCAGGTCAAACATACTGAAGCAGATTTTGCCATAGAGAAAGGATTTGCAAAAAAATCCATTTGTTGCATTGTGCACACGTCTGCCGTAATTCTGGGTTCTTCCTTGTGAATTTTTGTATTCTAAAAATGTAATTAATTTACTAACCTTTCTATCAAAGGCAACCACCTTTGGCTAGAAACAGAAAGAAATGCTACGTTACGTTTGGGGTTGGGGGAAGTAGAAAGGTTTATTATAGAAATGTTGAATTTTAGATCAAAAGGCATTTTGTATTTGTAACTGTATGGGAGAAAGTTGGAACCTTCCTTCCTTCCTTCCTTCCTTCTTTCCTTCCTTCCTTCCTTCCTTCCTTCCTTCCTTCCTTCCTTCCTTCCTTCTTCTCTTCTACTGTTCTTTATTCCCTTCTCCTCTGTTCTTTACCCTCCCTCCCTTCTTCTCCTGTTCTTTATTTCTCCTTCCTTCCTTTCTCCTTTGTTCATTACCCTTCCTTCCTTCCATCCTTCCTTCTTTCTTCCTTCCTCTCTTCTACTCTCTTTATTCCTCCTTCCTTTCTCCTGTTGTTTCCCTTCTCTCCCTCCCTTATTCTCCTGTTCTTTATTCCTCTTTTCTTCCTTCCTTTCTCCTTTGTTCTTTACCCCTCCCTCCCTCCTTCCTTCTTCTCTGTTCTTTATTCCTCCTTCCTTTCTCCTCTGTTCTTTCCCCTCCCTCCCTCTTCTTCCTTCCTTCTTCTCTTCTTCTGTTCTTTATTCCTCCTTCCTTTCTCCTTTGTTCTTTACCCTTCCCTCCTTCCTTCCTTCCTTCTTCTCTTCTTCTGTTCTTTATTCCTCCTTCCTTCCTTTCTCCTTTGTTCTTTACCCTTCCCTCCTTCCTTCCTTCTTTCTTCCTTCCTTCCTCTCTTCTACTCTCTTTATTCCCCCTTCCTTTCTCCTCTGTTGTTTTCCTTGCCTCCCTTCCTTCTTCTCCTTTATTCCTCCTTCCTTCCTTTCTCCTTTGTTCTTTCCCCCTCCCTCCTTCCTTCCTTCTTCTCTGTTCTTTATTCCTCCTTCCTTTCTCCTCTGTTCTTTACCCTCCCTCCCCTTCCTTCCTTCCTTCCTTCTTTCCTTCCATCCCTCCCTTCCCTTCCCTTCCCATCCTTTCCCTTCCCTTCCCTTCCCTTCCCTTCCCTTCCTTCTTTTGCTTCTTTTCTTTTCTTTTCTTTTGCGTTCTTTCCTTTCTTTTCTCTTTTCCTCCGCCTTCCCTTCCCTATCTCTCCCCCCCCCTTCTTAATCATTCTTTCCCCTCGGCTGGCTTTGATCGGCTCCGGGACGTTTCCATCAAGCGCCCTGGCCGTCTCCGCGTCCCGGGGGCGCGCGCCTCCTCCCCTCTCCGCCCCCCAGCGCAAAGCGCGCAAAGCGCAGCGCAGCCGGCGCCAAGCGCAGCCTTCCCTCGCCCCGGGCTGGCCGCCCCGCGGGCGGCGCCCGGGGGGGAGGCGGAGCCGCCCGGGGGGGGGCGGGGGGCCAAGCCCCCCCCCGGGGCCCGAGCTGATAAAGGGCCGGGCGGGGCGCGGCGGCCGCTCAGCCTGGGGAGCGCAGCGGGTCCGCGGCAGCGCTTGGAGATGCGGCGCGCCAGCCGAGACTACTCCAAGTACTTGCGCGGCGCCGAGGAGCCGGCCGCCGGCGCCGAGGGCGGCTCCACTCCGCCGCCCTCCTCGCAGCCGGCCGGGGGGGCGTCCGCCCCGTCCGGCTCCCCGTCCGCCTCCAGAGCCCTCCTGGCCGCCCTGGTCCTGCTGGGGCTCGGCCAGGTGATCTGCAGCCTGGCGCTCTTCCTCTACTTCAAAGCGCAGGTGAGGCGCCCGGAGGGGGGTCTCCATCCCTCGCTGTCCTGGAAAGGTTGGGGTGGGGGGGGGGCGCAGAGAGGGACCGGGGGGGGGGTCTCCATCCCTCGCTGTCCTGGAAAGGTTGGGGTGGGGGGGGGGGCGCAGAGAGGGACCGGGGGGGGGGGTCTCCATCCCTCGCTGTCCTGGAAAGGTTGGGGTGGGGGGTGGGGGGGGGGCGCAGAGAGGGACCGGGTGGGGGGTCTCCATCCCTTTGCGCGTCCCTTGGTGGATCTCATCTGGAAGATCCCGCCGCCCCTCCCCCCCCCATCCCGAGATCTGTTAAAATCAAGTCGAACGAAAGCAAGAGAGCCTCCGGTCGGTCGGGCTGGCCAAACTTCGCGTCTTGTTTTTTGCCAAGTTCTTTCCTGGGCGGGCGGGTTTCGCGCCTGGTTTCGCCAAGTTCTTTCCGTGGCTTGCCAAGATTTCGCGTCTGGCTTTGCGAAGTTCTTTCCGTGGCGGGCGGCTTTCGCGCCTCGGGTAATAGTAATAGTAGTAAAGTTGGAAGGGACCTGGGAGGTCATCTAGTCCAACCCCCTGCTCAGGCAGGAAACCCTACACCATTTCGGACAAATGGCTGTCCAGTCTCTTCTTCAAAACTTTTGCAAAGTCCTTTTCCTCGGCTTGCAAAGATTTTGCTTGCAAAGTTTGGCGAAGTTCTTTCTTTGGCTGGTGGGTTTCGCCTCTGGTTTCGCGAAGGTCTTTCCTTGCCTTGCAAATTTCGCGTCTGGCTTTGCAAAGTTCTTTCCTGGGCGTGCGGGTTTCGTGCCTCGGGTTTCCGCAACGTTCTTTCCTTGGCCGGCAGGTTTCGCCTCTGTTTTGCGAAGTCCTTTTCCTCGGCTTGCAAAGATTTCGCTTGCAAAAGCTTTGCGAAGTTCTTTCTTTGGCTGGTGGGTTTCGCCTCTGGTTTCGCGAAGGTCTTTCCTTGCCTTGCAAATTTCGCGCCTGGCTTTGCGAAGTTCTTTCCTTGGCGTGCGGGTTTCGCGCCTGGTTTCGCGAAGTTCTTTTCTTGGCTTGCAGGTTTCGCCTCTGTTTTGCAAAGTCCTTTCCTTGGCTTGCAAAGATGTTGCGTCTGTTTGGGGCCAGGTGGGTGCTCTGCAATTTGGGCCAGGCGGTCGTTGTTTCTTGACTCTTTCAGGGTCCCCCGTTTGTTTCTGACCCACCAGCCAAGGCGGGGTGTCCTTAGGGTGGCCAAGCCTGGGGGTGCCTGCAGGGTCGGGGGGGTGCGTGTTAAGAGACCGATGGGGGACCAATGAACCAGGGGAATGAGAGATACTACTAGTTGGCCAAGTTGGGGTGGCATTCCCTGGCAATGCGTCCTTCACCTTGGCTGCTTTCTTTCGGATGCCAACATGATGTCGAGGGGCGGGCACACGGCCCCCCATGAAAAGCTAGAGTTAGAGCCAGCTTAGTGAATTGGGGCCCCCACCCTCAAGTTGGGAGGACATTGGAAAGGGGAAAAGGTTGAAGTTCAGACTGGATGAAGCTGCAGGCCTGGGCACCATGAAATGGGCCCCCTGTTCAAGTTGCTGAAGCGTGCCTGTGACAGCGGGGTGATTGGACTGGGGGGTTTTTCTTGGGGTCTTGGCCAACTGGGTGTCGATATTGGCCGGATTTGTGAGGTGTGAATAGTTTCTGCTCTGCTTGAAATCAAGGTCGAAGTGGGGATATTTGCACCATGCAGAGTTAAGAAGGTAAAAGTCCTGCGTCTTCCTCTTTCCCTCCTCCCTCTCCCTCTCTCCCTCCCACCCTCCCTCTCCCTTACCTTCTCCCTCTGTTCCTCCTTCTCCCTCTCTTCCTCTCCCCCTTCCTCCCTCTTGCTCTACCCCTCCCTCTCTTCCTCTCTCCCCTCCCTTCTCTCTCTCTCTTCTCTCCCCTCTCTCTCTCCCTCTCTCTCCTCTCCTTCCCTCTCCCTTACCTTCTTTCCCTCCCTCTCTTCCTCTCCCTCTTTCTCACTCTCTCCCTTCCTCCCTCCCTCTCTCCTCTCCTTCCCTCTCCCTCTTTCCCTCCCTCTCCCTCTCCCTCTCTTCCTCTCCCCCTTCCTCCCTCTCTCCTCTCCTTCCCTCTCCCTTACCTTCTTTCCCTCCCTCTCTTCCTCTCCCTCTTCCTCCCTCTCTCCCTTCCTCCCTCCCTCTCTCCTCTCCTTCCCTCTCCCTCTTTCCCTCCCTCTCCCTCTTCCTCTCTTCCTCTCCCCCTTCCTCCCTCTCTCTCTCGTCTCCTTCCCTCTCCCTTACCTTCTTTCCCTCCCTCTCTTCCTCTCCCTCTTCCTCCCTCTCTCCCTTCCTCCCTCTCCTCTCCTTCCCTCTCCCTCTCCCTCTTTCCCTCCCTCTCCCTCTCTTCCTCTCCCCCTTCCTCCCTCTCTCTCTCCCCCTTCCTGTCTCTCCTCTCCTTCCCTCTTCCCCTCCCTCTCTCCCTCTGTTCCTCTCCCTCTCCTCCCCTCTCCCTTACCCTCTTCCTCTTTCCCTCCCTCTCCCTCTCTTTCTCTCCCCCTTCCTCCCTCTCACTCTGCCCTTCCCTCCCTCCCTCACTCTCTCTTCCTCTCTCCCTTCCCCTCTCCGTCCCTCCCCCTCTCTCTGTCCCTCTCCCTCCAGCCCCCTCCTTTTCTCTCGCTCTGCCCCTCCCTCCCTCTTCCTCTTCCTCAATCTCAGTCTCTTTCTCTCTCTCTCTTTAAGGCAGATCAGTTTTATATCTCGATTAGAAAGTTTGGCTTGGCCAATGCCATCGGAAGGAACGGATTTCAAGGCAGCCGGCAACGGTGAAGAGAGTCTGAAGGAATCCTGGATAACTGGATGCTTGTTTAGGGAGGCAAGAAAGAGCTGATGCATGTCAGACTGCAGTTCTGGAGGGCAAGCCAAAAGTGTGGGAGTTCTCAGAAGCAAAGCCGCATTCCCCCCTCCCTGGGATTTTAAAGATGGGGAGGGGGGCATTCTCCCCACCCCAGGGCAAGATCTCATTCTGGTCAGGGCTTCCAAGCCAACGATTGTCATCACCAACTCCAACAAAGCTTGTCCAGTGTGGTTGAGATGCCTGATAGTTTAGTTATTCACACATTGTTCCCCAAGTGACCGAAAGCCCGTTTCTCGTATTTTTGTATTTTCAATGGCTTTTCAAAGACGTTTTTTGCAGCCTGCTCATCCCCACTCTGAGAAAGGGACAAATTTATCCTTGGGTCCACGTTCCGGGGGGGGGGGGGTTATTTGCTGAAGAGCAGAAGATGTGATTGGGAGACAGAGAGACACACACATTCTCTGGTGGAAACGGCTGACTTGTTAGGACTGGGCGTCTGTTCAAAGTTTATTTTTTTCTTCTCCCCCCTAAATTTGGCCAAAGGATAAAATAATGTTTCTTTTCTTTGTCGGGGGGATTCGAGAAATGCCTTAATCTCTCATTTGGGGAAAAGCAGGCCCCACGCTAGCAAACGAAGAGGGGCTTTTATTGTGGGCAGCACAATATACGCTAGATTTGAATTGTTAGGGGGGAGAGAATTGGGGGGAAGAATCTCCAGTGCGGTTTAGATTTGGGGTTACAAAAAGGCCCTGCTTTTTTTTTTTTTTCCTTGGAAATTACCCTGTGTAACATTGGTTGAGATGCCTCTCTTGGCTTTTCAGCTTTCCTTTTCAAACAAAAAAAATCCCCCAAACTTTAAAAGGAAGTTAAAAGTTGATGTTTGCTGAGGTTCCCCCCCCCCCTTGCTGCAGAAAGCCGTTCTGAGATTAGGTTTTCTCTTTTTCAGATATTTTTGAGAAAGAAAAGAAAAGTTTCTTGGTTAGGCAAGCATTTGTGTGTTGCAGACCTCCAGCCTCCTTTCCAGCTCTGTTATTCTGTCCTCCTGTCATCCTGATTTAGGATTTCCTCCCCTGGCATGATCAATAGCACCAGAGCATGTAAAGATTCTATCCAAGGGACTATTTTCGAGTTTAAAATTAATCTGGGAAAAAAAATAACAATGCCATTTTTAAGTGCCGTTTTGCATGCCTAAATAAAAAAAAAAACCACTCTTCAAAATTCTCTTGTTTCCCCCCCCCCTCGGAAAAGAGGATTTATTTCATTTTGCGTTATTGTAACATTGTGGATGGTTCTTTTTTGCCCCCCCCCCCATTCTTCTCTTTTTACTGTGCTAGCCTCAAAAAAGCGAACGTAGTTCCGTTCTGTGTATTTATGGCAGGGCTAAATGCAGGGGGGTATTTTGTACAGACCTGGTTGACCCATCTTGTCAAAAGGAGGAAGTGAAAAAAAAGGTGCAGAATCTGACTGATGTGTTAACACGGCATCCAGCTGCGTGTTTTTACTTTTCCCAGTGAAAGTAAGAAGCAGAGATTCCTGCAGTGGAAGCCAACACAGTGCTAGGCTGCATGAACAAGGGATAGAATCGAGATCAGCTGAAGGGTTAATACCACTTTAACAAGGCCTTGGTAAGGCCACACTTGGAATACGGCATCCAGTTTTGGTCACCACGATGTAAAAAAGACTCTAGAAAGAGTGCAGAGAAGAGCAACAAAGATGATTAGGGAACTGGAGGCTAAAACGTATAAGGAACGGTTGCTGGAATTGTGCATGTCTAGTTTAATGAAGAGAAGGACGAGGGGTGACATGATCGCAGGGTTCCAGTATCTCAGGGGCTGCCCCAAAGAAGAGGGAGTCAAGCTGTGCTCCAAAGCACCCGAAGGCAGGACAAGAAGCAACAGATGGAAACTAATCAAGGAGAGAAGCAACCTAGAACTAAGGAGAAACTTCCTGACAGTGAGAACAATTAACCAGAGGAGCGACCTGCCTCCAGAAGCGGTGAATGCTCCAACACTGGAAGTTTTAAAGAAGAGACTGGACAGCCATTTGTCCGAAATGCTATAGGGTTTCCTGCCTGAGCAGGGGGTTGGACTAGCTGACCTCCAAGGTCCCTTCCAACTTTATTTATCCCCTAGGTGCTTCCATCTGCTAGGATCCTTGAATACTAACAATATTTAAATCCACATGGGATGATCCCTATCCATCACATCTGGCAAAATTAAGCTCTTCCATTTGAAGGTTTAATTTTTTGCTGGATTCAAGTTCACTGATCAACTGTCTAGGACAAAAGCAAGTATACTTGTGGGCTTGGGTTTTACCACAGCCGTCTCACTTCTTGGAAAGTTGTGTGTTCTCCATGTGAACAAGTCAAATATTCCTTGCTGGACTTAAAAAAAAAAAATCAGCCACATTCAGTTCTTTCTTTTTCGAAACGTTGGATAATTTTTTTCGGTGTCTTTCCAGTTTCCTTTGGTTTTGTCTGCAATTTCAGAGAGGCAATTTATGCGCTAAGAAATATAATCTACGTAACCCAAATCATCTCCCGGGTCTTCTTCTATCGCAGTGGTTCTCAACCTTTTTAATGCCGCGACCCCCAACCGGTCGTAAGTTGAGGACTACTCAACCGGTCATAAGTCGAGGACTATTCAACTGGTGCAGCACCGTTTGCAGAATGGGACTTTTGGCGGGCTCAGCAGGGCAGAGACAGCCTGGACAATTCTATTGGCTTTTGAAAGCCAATAGAATTAGACTCTATTCAAGAGAGTCTATTCTATTGGCTTTCAAAAGCCAATAGAATAAAAGGGAGTAGCACAGCTAAGGAAAAGGAGGAAAAAAATGGTGGACTCTGCGTTGTTTGGCGACCCCCGTGAAATGGTCGTTCAACCCCAATTGGGGTCCCGACCCACAGGTTGAGAACCACTGCTCTATAGCATGGCGACCCCTAATATGGCTTAAATTGGCATCAGATAATCTACCAGTCTGGTAACTTTAACTCTGCAGCAGATAGCCAGGTAGTAAATATTGAATATTGAGTTGAAAATGTGGTTGTGATCAAGAAACTTTGTCTGACTGGAGATTATGAAAAGAAGGTCTAGGGTGACGTGATAGCAGTCTTCCAATATTTGAGGGGCTGCCACAAAGAAGAGGGGGGGGTCCAACTTAATTCCCAAAGCCCCTGAAGGCAGGACCAGAAGCAACGAATGGAAACTAACCCAGGAGAGAAGCAACCTAGAACTAAGGAGAAACTTCCTGACAGTGAGAACAATTAACCAGTGGAACCACCTGCCTCCAGATGCAGTGAATGCTCCAATACTGGAAGTTTTAAGAAGAGACTGGACAGCCATTTGTCGAAATGGTATAGGGTTTCCTGCCTGAGCAGGGGGTTGAACTAGATGACCTCCAAGGTCCCTTCTGACTTTGTTATTCCATTATTCCGTAAGCTTCCTTTCCCCCCTCTTCCTATCAATTTCTCTCCTCTTAACTTGGAACCAAGCTTTGCTTCAGGCTGGAATTTTGCTCAGCCACAGAATGAAGGAGGCATTCCTGGTGATGTGGTGAAAGGATTCCCGAGGATTTTCCGAGAAGTTGTATGACACGCTTTGCTCGAAATCTCCTCATTTTGCTATTTTCTCCTTCCCTTCATTGGCATCAACTCCACCAGTGGGTTCCCCCCCCCCTGTTCTTTGAAGGAGTGAGAATACAGTGAACAGAGGGGTGAGTGTGTTGAAGCAGAACCAAGAAAGGGGAATGTCTTTATTTATTTATAAATATGTGGTCTTAGAAGAGACCTATTTATTGCCGTAGAAACAGTTGTGGATCTCAGGGGCTTTAGGCCCTGTTGGAATTCTCCCTGTCCAGTCTCTAGTGGTTTTTTTCCATTTTCTTAAGCTTTATTTTTCTAACAATGGTTTTGTAAGGCGTGGCTTGATTTGGCCACTGCAAGTCGGAATCCCTCATCTAGAGCTCTCCTTTAATATCTAGGGGGCTGCCACAAAGAAGGGGGGGGGGGTTGTCAAGCTATTCTCCAGAGCGCCTGAAGGCAGGACAAGAAGCAACGGGTGGAGACTCATCAAGGAGAGAAGCAACCTGGAACTAAGGAGAAACTTCCTGACAGTGAGGACAATCAACCAGTGGAACAGCTTGCCACCAGTAGATGTGGGTGCTTTTAAGAAGAGACTGAAGAGATTGCTTGACTGAAATCTTATAGAGTTTCCTCCTTGAGCAGGGGGTTGGACTAAATGACCTCCAGGGTCCCTTCCAACTCGGTTGTTCTGTTATTCTGTCTCTTCACCACTGCTTCCTTTTTCTTTCTCATCCTCTGTCTCATTCTATCTCATAAGCTCAAAAGTGGGGACGATCTCCTTTCTTCTTTTCCTTCCTTCTTTCCTTCCTCCCTCCCTCCCTCCCTCCTTCCCTCCTATTCCTTTTCTTTCCTCCCTCCTTTCGTTTTCCCTTCCTTCCTTCCTTCCTTCTCCCTCCCTCCCTCCTTCCCTCCTATTCCTTTTCCTTCCTCCCTCCTTTCGTTTTCCCTTCCTTCCTTCCTTCCTTCTCCCTCCCTCCCTCCTTCCCTCCTATTCCTTTTCCTTCCTCCCTCCTTTCGTTTTCCCTTCCTTCCTTCCTTCCTTCCTTCCGTCCTTTTCTTCTCCTCTGTTCTTTATTCCTCCTTCCTCCCTCCCTCCTATTCCTATTCCTTCCTTCCTTCCTCCCTCCCTCCCTCCTATTCTTCCTTCCTTCCTCCCTCCCTCCCTTCTTTTCTTTTCCTCTGTTCTTTATTCCTCCTTCCTTCCTTCCTCTCTCCCTCCTATTCCTTTTTGCTTCCTCCCTCCTTCCTATTCCTTTTTCTTCCTTCCTCCCTTCCTCCCTCCCTTCCTTCCCTCCCTCCCTTCTTTTCTTCTCTGTTCTTTATTCATCCTTCCTTCCTTTCTCCCTCTCTCCCTCCTATTCCTTTTCCTCCCTCCCTCCCTCCTATTCCTTTTCCTTCCTTCCTCCCTCCCTCCCACCCTCCCTTCCTCCCTCCCTCCCTCCTATTCCTTTTCCTTCCTTCCTCCCTTCCTTCCCTCCTTCCCTCCCTTTTCTTCTCCTCTGTTCTTTATTCCTCCTTCCTCCCTCTCTCCCTCCTATTCCTTTTCCTCCCTCCCTCCCTCTCTCCCTCCCTCCTATTCCTTTTCCTCCCTCCCTCCCTCCCTCTCTCCCTCCCTCCTATTCCTTTTCCTTCCTTCCTTCCTCCCTTACCTTCCCTCCCTCCATTCCTGAGACCCTCCTGCCAGTTATAAATGCGACCATTCAATCAACAAAGCCATCTACCTAAAGCTTTGCACCGCTCTTACTTTGGACCCCAATCTTACGAGAGACCGGCCAGCAAAATCAAACTTGAAATACCTCCCAGCTTCTGTTCCTTCGCGTGTAAGAAGCCCTAGTGTGGCTTCTTACAGCAATGCTGGCTGTAGAATTCTGGGAGTTGAAGTCCACATGCCTTAAAATGGTCAAGGTTGAGAAACACTGCTTTAGATGTTGGAAAGAGACAAATTTGGAGCTAGCGCTCTCAACAGCTGCTGATGGTCAGGCAGGAAAAAATTTGGTAACAACGAAGGTCCAATGATGATTTATTTATAAACAGCCCAAGTACAGGAATCTTCTCAGTTAATGGTTAGCCCCTGATTGGAGTTAGATAAGGGTCAATGGCTTTCAAGAGGAGTTAGATCACTCGCAGCTACGTAGAGATTCTAGGCTGATCCCTCTTTTGGCGCCACCTCAAGTTCTGCTGCTTCTTCTACACCAGTGGTTCTCAACCTTCCTAATGCCGCGACCCTTTAATACAGTTCCTCATGTTGTGGTGACGCCCAACCATAAAATTATTCTCGTTGCTACTTCATAACTGTCATTTTGCTACTGTCAGGAATCGTAATGTAAATATCTGATATGCAGGATCAGATTCTAGAATAGACTCGACCTGGACCTTATCATGGTTAATAATTCTGAAAGAGAGATTTGAGGTTTTGGTTTTTTCCTGGACTAGTGTCTGTCTGGGTCTTTGGGGTTCGACAAGCATGACTGGAAAGCACTTAGCTCTTTTTGAATAATTTGTTCCAGATGGACCCTCACCGAATGTCCGAAGAGGATACTAACTGTTTACGATCCTTCCTGAGACTTCAGGGGAATGTAGATCTGCCAGAAACCACCTTGGCCAACCAAGAATCAAGGCTGCTGTCTGAATCGTGTCGAAGGATGAAGCAGGCTTTTCAGAGAATAATGCAAAAGGTCAGTCTACTCCAGAGATGCAACAAGGGGGGAAGTTGAGGAAAGTTTCAGGGTTACCTTAGACCAGGGGTCTTCAAACTTGGCCCTTTTATGACTTGTGGACTTCAACTCCCAGAATTCTTCAGCCAGGCATCCTGGCTGAGGAATTCTGGGAGTTGAAGTCCACAAGTTATAAAAGGGTCATAGTTCCCTCACGCTGGCTGAGGAATTCTGGGAGTTGAACTCCACAAGTCATCAAAGGGTCATAGTTCCTTCATGCTGGCTGAGGAATTCTGGGAGTTGAAGTCCACAAGCCATCAAAGGGTCATAGTTCCCTCACGCTGGCTGAGGGATTCTGGGAGTTGAAGTCCACAAGCCATCAAAGGGTCATAGTTCCCTCACGCTGGCTGAGGAATTCTGGGAGTTGAAGTCCACAAGCCATAAAAGGGTCATAGTTCCCTCACACTGCCTGAGGGATTCTGGGAGTTGAAGTCCACAAGTCATAAAAGAGTCATAGTTCCCTCACGCTGGCTGAGGAATTCTGGGAGTTGAACTCCACAAGTCATCAAAGGGTCATAGTTCCTTCATGCTGGCTGAGGAATTCTGGGAGTTGAAGTCCACAAGCCATCAAAGGGTCATAGTTCCCTCATGCTGGCTGAGGGATTCTGGGAGTTGAAGTCCACAAGCCATCAAAGGGTCATAGTTCCCTCACGCTGGCTGAGGAATTCTGGGAGTTGAAGTCCACAAGCCATAAAAGGGTCATAGTTCCCTCACGCTGGCTGAGGGATTCTGGGAGTTGAAGTCCACAAGCCATCAAAGGGTCATAGTTCCCTCACGCTGGCTGAGGAATTCTGGGAGTTGAAGTCCACAAGCCATAAAAGGGTCATAGTTCCCTCACACTGCCTGAGGGATTCTGGGAGTTGAAGTCCACAAGTCATAAAAGAGTCATAGTTCCCTCACGCTGGCTGAGGAATTCTGGGAGTTGAACTCCACAAGTCATCAAAGGGTCATAGTTCCTTCATGCTGGCTGAGGAATTCTGGGAGTTGAAGTCCACAAGCCATCAAAGGGTCATAGTTCCCTCATGCTGGCTGAGGGATTCTGGGAGTTGAAGTCCACAAGTCATAAAAGAGTCATAGTTCCCTCACGCTGGCTGAGGAATTCTGGGAGTTGAACTCCACAAGTCATCAAAGGGTCATAGTTCCTTCATGCTGGCTGAGGAATTCTGGGAGTTGAAGTCCACAAGCCATCAAAGGGTCATAGTTCCCTCATGCTGGCTGAGGGATTCTGGGAGTTGAAGTCCACAAGTCATAAAAGAGTCATAGTTCCCTCACGCTGGCTGAGGAATTCTGGGAGTTGAAGGCCACAAGTCATAAAAGAGCCAAGTTTGAAGACCCCTGTCCTAAAGTTTCATGTGGGTGGTAGATAGCATGGTGAGAGGCTCAAGACTTCGTGTTAAAGAAAAAGCACTCCATACATTCGACGATTTTAAACTGGAACAACTTGCCTCCAGAAGTTGTGAATGCTTCAATACTGGACATTTTTCAGAAGAGATTGGACAACCATTTGTCTGAAATGGTAGAGGGTCTCTTGCTTGAACAGGGGGTTGGACTAGAAGACCTCCACGGTCCCTTCCAACTCTGTTATTCTGTCCTGTCCTGTCCTGTCTGTCCTGTCCTGTCCTGTCCTATTCTATTCTATTCTATTCTATTCTATTCTATTCTATTCTATTCTATTCTATTCTATTCTATTCTATTCTATTCTATTCTATTCTATTCTATTCTATTCTATTCCATTCCATTCCATTCTATTCTATTCTACTCTATTCTACTCTACTCTACTCTCCTCTACTCTATTCTACTCTACTCTACTCTACTCTACTCTCCTCTACTCTATTCTACTCTACTCTATTCTATGCTACTCTACTCTACTCTACTCTCCTCTCATGCTAGCTCTGGCAGATGTAGTCCCCTGTTCCGTTTAATTTAAATATAAAAGAGTACTAGTACTTGCCTTTATAAAGCCCTAGTAAGACCACACTTAGAATACTGCATCCAGTTTTGGTCACCGAGATACAAAAAAGATGTTGAGATTTTGGAAAGAGTGCAGAGAAGAGCAACAAAGATAATTAGGAGCCTAGAAGCTATAACATATGAAGAACGATTGCAGGAACTGGGTATGTCTAGTCTAGTGAAAAGAAGGACCAGGGGGTGACATGATAGCTATCTTCCAATACTTGAAGGGCTGCCACAAAGAAGAGGAGGCGGTCAACTTATTCTCCAAAGCAGCAGAAGGCAAGACAAGAAACAGTGGATGGAAACTAATGAAGGAGAGAAGCAACCTGGAATTAAGGAGAAACTTCCTGTGAGGACAATTAACCAGTGGAACAGCTGGCCTTCAGATGTTGTGGATGCCTCATTACTAGAGGCTTTTAAGAAGAGACTGAACAGCCACTTGTCTGAAATGGTATAAGGTCTCCTTGAGCAGGTGGTTGGACTAGAGGACTTCCAAGGTCCCTTCCAGCTCTATTCTGATTGATTGATCGATTGATTGAATCAATGGAATGAGTTGCCTCCAGAAGTTGTGGGTGCTCCATCACTGGAGGCTTTTAAGAAGAGATTGGACAACCATTTGTCTGAAACGGTATAGGTCTCCTGTGGGAGCAAAGGGTTGGACTAGAAGACCTCCAAAGTCCCTTCCAGCTCTGTTACTATTAGTACTGTCATTAAGAAAAGTCTTCACAGTTTCCTTGAGCTAGGAACTAAGAAAACTACGTAGCGGTTCCTTGATCCACTACAACAAGAACATCCTACAGTTGGGAAGATTTCACGACAGGATGGCTTGAAAGGAGAGATTCCTTGCAGGTTCTCTCAACTCTTAGAGGCCCCAGATCCAAAGTTGGCTACCTCAGCCTTACAAACCACCACCTTCCTTTTAGCAACCATCTGACCAGATTTGGCAGAAGGAAACTTGGCATCGGCCTCTAACCAAGCACATCCTGTTTCAGGCGTGATTCTCACCAGCTTTCAAATGAGGTTTCTTGAGAAGAACGCAGTGAGGTTACAGGAAGTCAACTTTTCCTTCCAAAAAAGGCAATATATTCCCAAAGAAGATAAGGCAGAGACACCTTTAATTTCCTGGACTAGAAGACCTCCAGGGTCCCTTCCAGCTATTTCTGTTTCTGATTCCTTTTAACAGCCTTAGGATTCAATATTTGGAAATGTGACTTTTGACCGTTTTTCACATTTTATCGATTGTTGCGGCATTGCCGTGCTCCTGCGATCAAAATTTGGACTCTCGGATCCTAAAAAGTTATCTTGTATGTATCCTAATTTACAGCCCAAGCGTTGGAGGTGTGGTAGTCTTGATGCAACTTTTTTTTCATATTTGGTGGACTTGTAAAAATATTAAGGCTTTCTGGATTATGATTTGGTGGAACATTCAAAAGATTTTCAAAAGGAAGACAAAGTTTACCCCTCAACTATTTTTATTAGGGATTTTTGAGGATTTTGATGTTAAAGATACTGTTTTAATGTTGAATTTAATTACAGCAGCAAGGTTATTGATAGGTCAATATTGAAAGAAAGATTCGTTGCCTACATTCGAAGAATGGACATTTAAGGTTTCTAACTTAGCAGAAATGGCTAAAATTTCTGCTTATTTAAAGGATCATACCCAAGAAAGATATATTATAGAATGGAGAAGATGGATAGATTATATTAAGATTAAATATGGAACTGAAAAGTTTCACTTATTTTAAGATTAAATAATAAGTATTATTAATAATATTTAAATTAAAATTTTCTTTTATTATATAATAATTGATTATAAATGGATTTGTTTATGATATGTTATTAAGGTTTAAAGGGAGTTAAGGTTTAAGTATGATTTTAATGATTGTATAAATTGTTAAACTTGTTTAGCCTATGATTAATATATTTGTTATTCATATTCATATTAGTAAAGTTGGAAGGGACCTTGGAGGTCATCTAGTCCAACCCCCTGCTCGGGCAGGAAACCCTACACCATTTCGGACAAGTGGCTGTCCAGTCTCTTCTTAAAAACTTCCAGTGTTGGAGCATTTACTGCTTCTGGAGGCAAGCTGTTCCACTGATTAATTGTTCTCACTGTCAGGAAGTTTCTCCTTAGTTCTAGGTTGCTTCTCTCCTTGATTAGTTTCCACCCATTGCTTCTTGTCCTGCCTTCAGGTGCTTTGGAAAATAGCTTAATTCCCTCTTCTTTATGGCAGCCCCTGAGATATTGGAATACTGCTATCATGTCCCCCCTTATGTTTAATACGTTTGAAATACCCTGTATTTGGCTCCGGGAAGTCGGGGGGTGGGGGTTGGGGGGAGGGTAAATGGGTTCATTTTATTTTGTAATTTCTAATAAAACTTTTTGAATAAAAAAAAAATTTGGACTCTTGGCGACTCATATTTATGACGGTTCCTGTGTCGCTAACCCTAACCCTTCTGACAAGCAAAAATCCACCGGGAAGCCAGACTCGTTTAATAACTGGGTTACTAATTGTGGTCGTAAGTCAAGGACCACCTGCATACAGGTCCATTGTTTTCGCCGTCCGGACGTTGCTGAAAACACGGCTTCTCCAGCAGGCCTTCGGATCTCCCACAATATGTGGTGCCACACCTTAATTTTAGCTTGGAATTTTCATCCTCATGTAATTTTTATTTGTAACTCTCCATTGCGATAAACCAACTAGACCTCAGCTAATTTCAGGCAGCTGGATAAAAGTGACACCTAAATAAACAGGAAAATTTTGATTTTCCACCCAAGGGTGGCATTCTATAAATCTCCCGTGAAGTTGGTCACCTGATTTACTTTCCTCGCTGAGAGAGGATTTAATGGCGGGTTGTTTAAAAACAACAGTCTTCTAAATCTTTATTTATTGGGGGGAGGGACCAATCCTGACAAAACACAGGTGGTCCTCGGCTTACAACCCCAACGGAGCCCAGCGTTGATGTCGCTAAGCGAGGAATTTGTTCAGGGAGTTTTGCCCCCTTTTTGACGGGCTTTCTCGACGCAGCTGCTAAGTCAATCCCTGCGGTTGTGAAATTAGTCACACGGTTGTTAAGTGAATCTGGCTTCCCCATGGGTCGCAAAAGGGGATCACACACCACCCCGGGAAGCTGCGACCGTCGTAAATATGAAGCAGTTGCCAAGCATCTGAATGTAAACCACCTGATCGTGGGGATGCTGCAACGGCTATAAGTCTGGAACGTGGTCATAAGTAACATTTTTCACTGTCGTCGTAACTTTGGACAGTCACGAAATGGACCGTTGTAAGTCGAGGACTGCCTGTACAACTTTGTTTAGCCTTTTTCGATGCTGACTGTTCTTGATCACAGCAGATCCTGAAAAACTGGCTGAATTCACGTCCCCAAATATGGGGCAGGCAATCCATCAACTCAAAAGTCCTTAGAGCATTTGGTCTCTTACTCATCCCTGCTTGCTTAGCTCTAGTTAAATCTAGAGAGGACCAGCAACCACCCAGGTGGACTCTTAAGTTCTCCGCTCACGTCAAGAAGTCTTTATTTCCATTCAAAGTTGACTTGACAGTGTTTCCTTCTCGGTTCTTGGCCCAGGGGAGTAAACTCCCCAACTTATCAAATTTATTCACGCAGTGTCAACAAAATGGTGTTTTTCTTTCCTTCTGGCTTGGTGGCTTTTCCTGCAAGGCCTTAGAAGGCCTTTCGCAAGCCGCATTCATCCCGGGGAAGGGCTGCCACTGCTTTCGCAGGAGACACCGTCAGTCGGATACGTCGGTCAGTTGAAGGAGCGTTTTTCCATCCATCTTGGCAGCCATCCCAGGAGCTGATAGCTGAGGGGGAGCTGGGTCAGGCTGAGACTTGCCTCTGCGCTTGACAACAAAACAAACTTTGTTGAGCCTCAGGATGGCCTCTCGTGAGGAGATATTTGCGTAGACCGCTGAGGGACGCTTGACGTTGGAGTTTTGGTAGTATTTATAGAATCAGGCCATGAATATCAGGTCTCGTGGCCTTCATTGATGGCTTAAGTGAGGTTGCGAAGTAGGTAAGTGACACCAAAGCCTGTTTGCGATTTGAACTTTTCCTGAATTTTGAATGTCATTAATCTGTTACAGAAAGACACGTACCAATATAATTATGTTAGGGGAAAGATTCATGCAAAATTATTATTATTTTAATGAGAGCTGCCTGTAAAAATAACTACATCTTTCTTTCTCTCTCTCTCTCTCCCTCTCTCCCTCTCTCTCTCTCTCTCTCCCTCCCTCCCTCCCTCCCTCCCTCCCTCCCTCCCTTCCTTCCTTCCTTCCTTCCTTCCTTCCTTCCTTCCTTCCTTCCTTCCTTCCTTCCTTCCTTCCTTCCTTTTTCTTCCTCCCTTCCTCTTCCTTCCTTCCTTCCTTCCTTCCTTCCTTCCTTCCTTCCTTCCTTCCTTTCCTTTCCTTTCTCTCTCTCTCTCCTTCCCTCCCCCTCTCCCTCCCTCCTTCCTTCCTTCCTTCCTTCCTTCCTTCCTTCCTTCTCTCCTCCTCCTCCTCCTTTTTCTCCCCACCATCACTCTCTGAAGCAAAAATATTAAATACATCTTGGAATCATAAGAGTTAAGGAAAGAATTAAGGCCATCCCACCCTAATCCTGCTTAATGCCACAATTCAAATTAAAGCATTCTGGTCTAGCTACCAGGCTCCCAATAATAACAGTGTGAAGTTATTCCTGGCAAGCAGTTTTTCTTCCTTTATTTTCACTCCCAAGGCCAAACCAGAAACATTATATATACCTCACACTTAACAATGCAGGCGTTAAGATTACATGAAGAAGGCGCCAGGCGATACATCTAAAACTTTGCCCGCCTGAAAGCAAAGCAGTGATCTTGTTGTGAAGAACATTAAAATTTCTGGGAATTGGTGTTCTGACTGTTAATTGCCAGTGCAGATAAGGTGGAGACCTTGAGAGAACAGGTGGATTCTCCTGTAATTTAGCCTGCTGTTTACTGTCTTATATTGTGAGGTTCTAGAATGGGGGTCTTCCAACTTGTGGACTTCAACTCCCAGAATTCCTCAGCCAGCGTAAGGGAACTATGACCCTTTTATGACTTGTGGACTTCAACTCCCAGAATTCCTCAGCCAGCGTGAGGGAATTATGACCCTTTTATGACTTCTGGACTTCAACTCCCAGAATTCCTCAGCCAGTGTGAGGGAACTATGACCCTTTTATGACTTGTGGACTTCAACTCCCAGAATTCCTCAGCCAGCGTGAGGGAATTATGACCCTTTGATGACTTGTGGACTTCAACTCCCAGAATTCCTCAGCCAGCGTGAGGGAACTATCACCCTTTTATGACTTGTGGACTTCAACTCCCAGAATTCCTCAGCCAGCGTGAGGGAACTATGACCCTTTGATGACTTCTGGACTTCAACTCCCAGAATTCCTCAGCCAGCGTGAGGGAACTATGACCCTTTGATGACTTGTGGACTTCAACTCCCAGAATTCCTTACCCAGCGTGCCTGGCTGAGGAATTCTGGGAGTTGAAGTCCACAAGTCATCAAAGGGCCAAGTTGGAAGACCCCTGTTCTAGAGGACACCTATTCACAATTCTCTGCGTGGTGCCTTTGAAGTTCACCCAGTCATTTTGTCAAGACTCCCAGTTGCCTCGGCCTCTCCTTGGAGGAGAGTAGATCAAGAACAGAATATCTGAAAATGTTCTTATTGGAAAACCACCACAACAGAGCCATCTCAAAGGAGCTTTTTCAAAAGGCAAGCTGGTTTCGTTTTTTCCTTGAAGATGCTTTGCTTCTCATCCAAGAAGCTTCTTCAGTTCAGAACTGAAGCGAGACATCTTCAAGGAAACACCAAGTGCGGTTGCCTTTGGAAAAAGCACCTTTGCGACATCCATGACCTGGAGGACTAAGCTTCTCCATAGACTTTCAAACAGTGTATTTGTCTGTAGAAGCACGTGCAAACCACATTTTTTTTAGTTGGTTCACAGGAAGTTCATCTCTGTATTCCCTTTCGTCTTTGCCTTTGGGGGGATCAGATGCCAAGAAGGGGATTTGAAATTCAATATTCCCGATTGCTTAGAAAAAGGAACATGGATAGCCAGCAACTTGCTACGCAGAAGTAAGAAATCTCTGCTGAAAAGAAAAACCTCTTTTGCACACCTGGGCAAGATGGAGGAGAACCATTGCATTTAACTTCTGGACTTGCCTTAAAGAGAAAAAAACCTTAAACCCCAAAATAAAATCATGGCGATGGGCTGTGAATTAAAGAATCCCAAAGCTGAAGATTAAATCGAATTTATGGAACCGTGGAGGACTTGAGCAACGTCCAAACGATTGGAAGTTCTTTATCGTAGGAATTTTGCAGACACCTTGATAATGAGTTTATCTTGTGGCCATATTTTTCATCCTCAGCTGTATTGCCGGCATTTATTTTTTGCACTTCCTTTTCGATTCATCGGGCCATTTTCCGTGGCTTGCGAGTGAAAGTTTTAAAAGATTGATGCTCTCTCTTTGCAGTTTCCTTCCTGACTGACAGAGCTAGAAAACATTTGATTTCCTGCAAGATAACGGATTTTTGATCTTCTTCTTAGCGTTCAGCTCATCATTGGTTTCCCAGCGTTCTCTCTGGTTAGGCGAGGCTTAGATACTAAGGGATTAAAAACTGTACACCCACACGTACTTGGAAGATTGCTCAAGATTGTGTCTTTCATCTCACTCCCCCAAATTGTCACTCTTTCTCTGAAAAGGCCTCTTCTAAGAATTGATACCCTTCATTTATTCGATTCTAGATCTTGAGGGATCGGTCATGAGATTGGACGTCACGATGTAAAAAAGATGTTGAGACTCTAGAAAGAGTGCAGAGAAGAGCAACAAAGATGATTAGGGGACTGGAGGATAAAACATATAAAGGAATGGTTGATGGAATTGGGTATGTCTAGTTTAATGAAGAGAAGGACAAGGGTTGGCATGATAGCAGTCTTTCAATATTTGAGGGGCTGCCCCAAAGAAGAGGGAGTCAAACTGTTCTCCAAAGCACCTGAAGGCAGGACAAGAAGCAACGGATGGAAACTAATCAAGGAGAGAAGCAACCTAGAACTAAGGATGAATTTCCTGACAGTCAGAACAATTAATCAATGGAACAACCTTCCTCCAGAAGCAGTGAATGCTCCAACACTGGAAGTTTTTAAGAAGAGACTGGACAGCCATTTGTCTGAAATGGGATAGGGTTTCTTGTCTGAGCAGGGGGTTGGACTAGATGGCCTCCAAGGTCCCTTCCAACTCTGCCATTCTATTCTATTTGAATGTCTTCCCTGCTTCAGAAGTGATGGATGGTCTTGTTTGGACTTGCATATCCCATCCAATGTCATGACGTCACCACAACTGTGGGTTTATAATGTTCCGAAGGCAGAGGTGGTTTGACCCCTGGACGTAATCTTAGTGGGGTTCTTGGCTATCATGTGTAGATCTCTGCTAAACTGTTTTTGCAAAATTCGATGCTGCACACTTTTTGGGGAAAGGTAATTTCTAAACTCTGTGTAGGAAAAGTCCGTTGGGTTTCTGTTTGTGCTGCAAGTGGAGGGAAGTGATTCTGTCATAAGTTTCCTCATAAGCATTTTAATCCTCGTAGCTCAGTGGTTCTCAACCTGTGGGTCGGGACCCCAATTGGGCTCGAACGACCATTTCACGGGGGCCGCCAAACAACGCAGTCCGCCATTTTTTCCCCCTTTTCCTTAGCTGTGCTACTCCCTTTTATTCTATTGGCTTTTGAAAGCCAATAGAATAGACTCTCTTGAATAGAGTCTAATTCTATTGGCTTTCAAAAGCCAATAGGAATGGTCCAGGCTGTCTCTGCCCTGCTGAGCCCGCCAAAAGCCCCAGTCTGCAAACAGTGCTGCACCAGTTGAGTAGTCCTTGACTTACGACCGGTTGAGTAGTCCTCGACTTACGACTGGTTGGGGGTCGTGGCATTAAAAAGGTTGAGAACCACTGTCGTAGCTGCTCATAACTGCAGAGGCATATGAAGTCCCGTGGAAAGATAAAGACAATCTTATGAGTTCAAAAATCACACTGGGCATGAATTTAGTAACAATATTTTTGCCGTTAAACAGTGCCACTGGGGAGGCATAACTATGCAACTTTGTCTTTCCAGATGTTTGGGACCTCCGTTCCCAGCAGTTCAACTAGTGTTATTGTCAATGCTGCAAATATTGTATATTCTTGCTTTTGACAATATGCAGAACTATCTGGTATTTATGGGGTTAATGCAGAGCAGAAGTGGGGTGGGGGTAAAGCCCGGGAAAGAAAGAGGAAGAAGACCTTTGACCTTCACACTAATTGGATAATGTGATATATGACGGCTAATTTAGGGAGGGAACATGCTGATAATTTAACTGCTCAGAGGAAGAGAACTTAGATCCTAGCATCCCTCCATTTTGCCTGTGCGGACATTTTGCAACAATAAAAGACTTTTAGGAAAATAAATGCCTGGAAGTTCTTTGAAGTGTTTCATTAGCCGGAACCATAACAGTTATGACATTATGGGAATTGTCAGGCACAAAAGATCAGGTTCAATTAAACTGATTTCTTGCTACTCATAACTATACACAGGAACCTTGCAAACTCACAGTTAACAGCTGCTCGTAGTTAGTTAAATAAGGGTCCACAAAAATTCTAGGGAATTGGACTGGCTTTGCTTGTGGCTATGTAAGGATTCTAGGCTAATCCCTCTTTTGACTCCACCCCCCAGATTTTGCCAATGCTTCTCCTACAGTTGTAGCCCGAACCATCTGGAAAGCAGATCTTATCTCCCTGGATTGCAACAGGTTTAGCTACAATCCCACTCTACAGTATTAAATGCATTTTTTTTTCCTTTTTAGGAAGTCCAACGTCTGAGTGCGGGAAAAGACCAGTCACGGTTGGAGAAATGTAAGCGTTACTTTCTTGTCACGAACTTTTAGTTCAAGGAAGATTTCAGAGCTGATTTTAACATGATGTTGTTGTTGTTGTTTTCCCAACAGCCACCATGGGAGCTTCACCCAATTCAGATTTACCCAAGAAAAGTAAACCTGAGAAAGCACCATTTGCCCACCTTATAATTGATGGCCACAATATTCCATCTGGTAAGTTCATTTTCAAACATTTACCACGTTACCATACAGCTCAGAATGAGCGGCAAGACATTTGGCTGATTTACAGCTGGTGATGTCTGAAATGGGTAACTACACACACACACACACACACACACACACACACACACACACACACACACACACACACACACACATATATAAATTCCAATGATTACATTTTTAAAGAATTATACTTTGTGTATACAATTCGCTATACTTATTAGAATAGAACAGAACAGAATAGAATAGAAAATATAGAATAGAATAGAATAGAACAGAACAGAACAGAACAGAATAGAACAGAACAGAATAGAATAGGACAGCCCCTTGTCTGAAATGGTATAGGGTCTCCTGCTTGAGCAGGGGGTTGGACTAGAAGACCTCTAAGATCCCTTCCAACTCTATTCCGATTGATCTATCAACTAGTCGCTAAGCGAGGATTATTTGTCATCCCCAAATAGGAAGCCCACATTTTATTCATTTTTTAAAAAGATACCTTTTCTACTCCTCTTGGAGGGTTGGGATTTACTTTTTGGATGGCATGCCTATTTAATTTTTAATAAAAAGGTTGATAGGGTTTTTAAATCTCATATTATAAGGACTTCTTTACTTCGGGTTTGGAAGAAATATTATAAAAGTCATTTTAAAATACCATTATGGGCTATACCTTGGCATGCGATAGAAGGGATAAGGAGAGGAGTCAAGATGGATAGTGTTTCTTATGCACAATTATTCAGATAGGATGGTAAAAATTGGCAGTTAAAATCTTTGGAAGATTTAGCACAAGAAAATATTATATATTCATGGTTTCAGTATAGACAAATAGTGGAAAGGTGGAAGATAGATTGTAATGTGGGTTTGCTTAGAGAGGATGAGAATTTGTTAAAACAAATAAAAGATCAAAGACGAACTCATATTAAAAGAATTTATGGGGTGTTAGTAGAATTGGATTCAGAAACAGAATTAGTTGAAGAATGTATGGTTAAATGGGCACAAAATTTTGATGAACCGGTTCCATTAGATACCTGGGAGATTATTTGGGTGAGGAATGTCAAATTTACACAAGCCCAAAATTTAAGGGAAAATTTTTATAAAATGTTTTATAGATGGCACCTTGATCCACAAAAAATGTCTCGTATGTATTCTGACTTGCAGCCTAAATGTTGGAGATGTGGGTGTTTGGATGCTATTTATTACCACATTTGGTGGTCATGTAAAAATATAAAAGCTTTCTGGATTAAGATATGGTGGAATATTCAAAGAATTTTTAGAAGAAGGATAAAATTTACTCCACAATTGTTTTTGTTAGGTATTGTTTCTGATTGTGATACTAAAGAGATTATATTGATGTTAAATTTAATTACAGCAGCTAGGTTGTTAGTAGGGCAATGTTGGAAGAAGGAATCTTTGCCTACTTTGCAAGAATGGTTTCTTAAAGTTTCCTACTTGGCGGAAATGGCAAAGATTTCGGCTTTCTTGAAAGATCAATCGCAAGAGAAGTACCTCTTGGTATGGAAAAGATGGATAAACTTCATACAATATAAGTTTGATATAAAAAATATTACTTAGTTTTTGAATAATTCATATTTAAAGTTTAAGATATTTTATAGATATTTTTTTAATTTTTTATTTTCTTTTTTTTATTTCACTTTTTCTTTTTCTGTTTCTTTTCTTTCTCTCTTCTTGTTTTTTTTATATATTGTTGTTAACTATTTTACAATTTGTTTAATTAATGTATTTAGATTTGCTTATGGTTTATATGTGTTTTAAGATTTTTTCTCAAATTTTAATTAAGCCTGTATTCAGCTCTGGGAAGGTCGGAGGAGGGTAGGGGAGGGTTGGGAGGGTTCGGGGAAGGGAACTTGTTTGTAAAATTTAAAAAATTTTCAATAAAAAAAAAGATATCTTTTCATCTTAGGCACCGGGAAAGTCAACCTGACGTGTTGGCATCACGACAAAGGCTGGGCCAACGTGCTGAATATGACCTTCAGCGACGGCCGACTCGTAGCCAATCACGACGGCTTTTACTACCTGTACGCCAACGTCTGCTTCAGGCACCACGAGACGTTGGGAAACCTGACCGGGCAGATGCTGCAGCTGATGGTCTACGTCATCAAAACGGATGCCAAGAGGCGGAACTCCGTGGTTCTGATGAAAGGCGGAAGCACTAAGAATTGGTCGGGGGAATCCGAATTCCATTTCTTCTCGGTAAACGTGGGAGGTTTCTTCAAACTGAAGGCGGGAGAGATTGTGAGCATCCAGGTCTCCTATCCTTCCTTGCTGGACCACTCCCCGGAAGGAACTTATTTTGGAGCTTTTAAAATAAGAGATATCGATTGAAATTCGATTTTATTTTGAAAAAAAAGGGAGGGGAAAGTGGTATTTATTCAGCTGGGTTAGATTATTGGGGGATGGAGTTACAGCTTGCAGGGTCCAGCTGTGTACAGGTAGTCCTTGACTTATGACCGCAATTGAGCCCAAAATTTCTCATTGCTAAGCGAGACAGTTGTTCAGTGCCCCATTTTACGACCGTCCTTGCCAGAGTGGTTAAGTGAATCACTGCAGTAGTTAAGTCAATATTGTGGTTGGGAAGCGAATCTGACTTCCCCATTGTCAGAAGGTCGCCCAAGGGGATCACGTGACCCCGGGACACTGCAACTGCCACAAGTACATGCCAGTTGCCAAGGCTCTGAATTTTGATCGCGTGATCAAAATTTGGGTCATCAGTTGCTTTTTCAAAGGGGCCCTTTTAAAAGTGAAAAGTGCCATTTTAGCTTCGGGCGGTTGCTAAATAAATTGGTTTAAGTCAAGGACTACCTCTTATCAATTCAATTTCCTGGGCTGTCTTACTGACAGCTGCCTTTCAAAAAAAAAAAAAAAAATCTGCTCCTGAGGTTAGGACCGTCCAGCTAAAATATTTCATTTCAAGGTTTTTGGGGTGATTTTGGCCTGTGGACCAAAGAGGCTAACAGGACTATGAATGGGCCGTCCTGTCTGGAATGGCAGTTAAACCATGGCTTACAAAAAACACTTTGAAAAACTAAGCCGACTTTGGTGTCCTACAGGAACTCCAGAGTTGGATCCAGAAGACATTAGTAGCATGTAACTGCTATTAAAATCTGGAAAATAAGAATAAGAAAAATATCCTGCTGATTTTCACAAAAACGAACTTCTTGAAAAACTAAAAAAAGTTCCAAGCCCAGGGTGTTTCTGATTGGTTCGGGTGAATATTTCCACACAAACTCGCTTTGAGAATTGCACCGTTCATTTGGATTGACCCCTTGTGTCGTTTGTAAAGTGGGTTTTGCCCCTTTTTATGACTTTTCTTGCCACAGTTGTGGCAGTGGTTAAATTAGTAACCTGGTTGTTAAGTGAACTTGGCTTCCCCCATTGTTTTTGTGACACCCCCCCCCCGGACACTGAAACTGTCCTAAGTACATGGCAGTTGCCGAGCCTCTGAATTTCGAGCATGTGACCATGGGGAATGCTGCAACGGTTGTAAATGGGAGAAAGGGTCCTCAGTCACTTTTTGTAACTTTGAACAGTCACTAAGCAAGCTGTTTTAAGTGGAAGACACCCTAGTTTGTTGTGCCTTACCAATTTTGTTTTATACTGTACTCAATAAAGCAACTTATGCACTGGTGCAACTTAGCCTTAACATTTTGTAATTAAAACATTGAGGGGAAAAAAAAAGAAAGTCTAAGTCAATTTAGGAAGGGATTTTAGAAGTTGTAAAATGGAACTGTCGCTTTCTAAATGACAAAACATCTTATATTTCCCACCCCTCTATTTTTTTTCTTCTGCCGGCGAAATTGCCCCTGAAGTATATTTCTGCCTTCTCCTGTGTCTGTGCTTCGTCCCTTCCACGGGGCCGACACGGAGTCGTAAGATGCTTTTTTTGTAGAGTTTTGGCACTGAATTTGTCCGATACCGTTTGTGTATCTGGGACACAATTCTACTGACTACAGTATAAAGGTGCTTTTCCTTTTTGGCGATGTGATATCAGCGGTAAAGATGGGTTTGTGGGATGCGTGAAAGGACAGAGTCTGAGAATTGATTCACAAAGGAGGTGGCTTAGAGCTGAAGTCTTTCTTTTGGGGACTCCGTCCATTCCATGGACGTCCGTAGGAACACATGTTGATGTTGAACCAATTTAGCCTGGATTAGATCAAATGTCTATGAAGATTCTCAGGCGTTTCGATTCTCAAGCGTGTCTCACAGGTGCTTTTTCAAAAGGCATCAGTGATGAAGCTTCTTGGATGAGAAGTGAAACAGCTCCTCCTCCTCCTCCTCCTCCTCCTCTTCTCCTTCTCCTTCTCCTCCTTCTCCTCCTCCTTCTCCTTCTCCTCCTCCTCCTCCTGTTGTCTTTTCCTCCTCTTTCTCCTCCTCCTTCTCCTTCTTTTTCTCCTCCTCCTCTTCCTCCTGTTGTCTTCTTCTTCTTTTCCTCCTCCTCCTCCTCCTCCTCCTCCTCCTCCTCCTCCTCCTCCTCCTCCTCCTCCTCCTCCTCCTCCTTCTCCTCCTCTCCTCCTCCAAAGTTCAGAGAGCACCAAGGATCCCACAATCCTCCTCCTCCTGGTTCTTGAGAATTGTTGAATTTTTCTGCATCCAGGCTTCTAAAAAACCCTCTTCCTTCCAGCTTTTTGACACTGAATATTTAGAATTAGCATTTTACATTAACTGACTAATGATTTCATGACTTATAGGCATGATTTGTCAAATTGTTCATTAAGGGCTGGTTCTTCATTCTGCAGAGGTTCTGCACTAACAACAACAACAACAAGAACTTGGAAGGGAACTTGGCTGTCCAGTCTCTTCTTAAAAACTTCCAGTGTTGGAACATTAACAACTTCTGGAGGCAGGTTGTTCCACTGGTTAATTGTTCCAACTGTCAGGAAGTTTCTCCTTAGTTCTAGGTTGCTTTGGAAACCAAAAGGCGCAAATCTGTTAATCAATTCTCAGCATTGTCTTGCCATGCCAGAACTTGCAAGTCCTGTTCCCCCCCCCCCCCAAAAAAGGCAAAATGGATATTTTTATATTCTGTAAGATCAAGGTTATATTTCAGATGTAAGATTTTATGTGAAGAACCTCGTAATTTATGTTTGTCCTAAAGTATTTGATACGAAATATTTAAAATCTCAGTGTGTATAATGTATATGTATGTGTGTATATATATATATATATTGTTGGAAGTGTTTGTACAGAAATGGATTGACTGGTGCACTTTTAAAGCCCATGAGGGAAAAACTGCAGCTAAAATGATCGTTTGCTACTCGCAAATGTGACCTGTTTCTTGCCGTTGTATTAATTTAATCGCTTTTGGTTGATCTGATCAGTATTATTCAAAAGTCCAGGATCGCACATCACAATCTGACAACTGTGGATAGTTTTTGAGATACCCTTATACCTTTAAGTTTTAGCTCCAGTAATTTGTGCCAAGGTTTTTACAGGAAAAAGAATAGGGGAAAACCAGTTTAAAAAAATCAAAATGGCGACTTTGAAAGGAAGTTATAGCAACAATGTTGGTTTAGATAGCCCTCAATGATTATGCTTGTTAAGTTATTGCTGTCTTTAAGCAAGGCACCTACACAATTCTGCCTCCCCCTGTTGCAGTTGTTATGCAGTGGGGGAGACCCTGGTTTGCTGAACAAACTGTCGTAAATTGAGGACTTTCTGTGTAATGGAAAAAGAAGCAACAGATCCAACAGATTTGTTAAGAGTATTTTATGCAATTATTCACAAAACAGTCATTTTACCATATTATACAGGCTGCAAATCTGCAAATGCTCTAAATGATTTGTATTTGGCTGTTCGTCTGTTTTGAAAACAACGTGTGTGTGTTTCTTTTCTTTTTTTACAATAAATACATAACGCCACATGTTACCATTATTTTATACTGTACAATGAGCACTGCTTCGGATTGTTATAACATTTTAAAAGAAATAAATACATTTCTAAGAAGCTGGAGTTTATGGTTTGCTGTTCTCCTTCCCACTTCCTTCCTCCGCCAAGGCAGTTATGAATAACGCTGCTAAAATTGCTAGGTAGGGGCAGCGGATAATGAAATAATTGGACGGGTGAACTTAGAGACCTTTCGCAAAGCCTCCAGAAGCAGTAAATGCTCCAACACTGGAAGTTTTTAAGAAGAGACTGGACAGCCATTTGTCCGAAATGGTGTAGGGTTTCCTGCCTGAGCAGGGGGTTGGACTAGATGACCTCCAAGATCCCTTCCAACTTTACTACTATTACTATCTGAAACAGCCAGAACTAGTGCTTCTGTTTTCTTACTCAACTCCTCGTGAGATTCAACCCAAATATATTGAAATACATAGACATGAAATTCCATCTTGCCACTTTTTGGATCTCACCTACAGGGTGCGATTTTCATCTTTTGGAGAATAAAAGTCTATGGTTGAAATATATATATATATATTTTTAAAAAACACGCATCATAATTAAGATTAACAAATTCTTTTTTTTGTAAGAGTTTTATTGGTTTTTCCCCCTCATACATTCAGGAATAATTTTTCAACCAACGTGCTGTCTGAGCTTATATTCACGAATACGTATTTAATTCCTAATTCTTTATTCTTTCCTCAAGCCATCAATAAAATAAGTCCCCAGTTGGATAATATTCCACTTCTTCTTTTTCTTTCAGTCTCATAGTCAGTCTGTCCATCTCTGCGCATTCTAGCATTTATTCATCTGATGGTACTCCTTCATTTTTCCAGTATTGCGCAAATATAATTCTTGCCGCTGTTGTGACATGTAAAATCAAATATAAGCTTTATTTGTGAGTCTTTTCAGGCATTATACCTAATAAAAAAAGTTCAGGTTTAAAATCTAGTGTTCTCCCCACATCTTTTCCAGCCAGGCATGTATCTTTTTCCAAAAACTTTTTACTTTGACACATGTCCATCAGACATGATAATAAGTGCCTGACTTATGTTTACATTTCCAACATCTATCTGACGTGTTTTTAAAACAGTTTTTGCTAGTCTTGCTGGTGGCAAGTGCCATAAGGTTAACAAATTCTGTCGACAATTCAGGACAGGCCACCCTTGATTGACAACCACAGTTGACCCCAACATTTCCGTTGCAAACTGATAAATTTATTAAGTGAGCTTTGCCCCACTTAATACGGTCTTCCTTGCCTCTGCAGTTGATAAGTAAGCAAAACGGTTGTTAGGTGAACCCCCCGTTGACTTCACTGGTCACAAGGTCGCAAAATGGGACCGCATGATCCCCGGGACATGCAACTGTCATAAGTACATGTCAGTTTCCAAGCGTCTGAACCCTGCAACGGTCGTAAGTGTGAAAAAAATGGTCCTTTTTTCCCAGTGGTGTTGGTAACTTCAAACCGTCACTGTTGTAATTTGAGGACTGCCTGTGTTAGCTCTTTGGGGATCGAACAATTTGGGAATCAGAGCTGCAGAAAGTTGAGAATCGACATAGACAGCTTGGATGTGCAGAGAAACATTTTTATATTTTATATATGTATTTTTTATAAGAAGAACTAAAAGTCTCCATGTGTCTACCCTTGAAAAATATCCAGAAGCTTCGTTTCGTTCGAAATAGGGCTGCCTGCATGGTTTTGTGCAAGCCTAGATTTGCAGATGGAGGTTTTTTTGGGGGGGGGGGGTTCAATCTGGAGGTGTTTTCTTAATTGAGCTAGATTTTAATCAAGTATAGCCACAGCGCTGAACAGCCAGCCTCAGGAAGTTCCTTAGTTCCTGGAAATGAGCTTCGTGGGTGGATCTCTTAATGATTTCTTGGTGCCTGTTATGTTCTTTCTGATCTGGTTGCTGTTTTCTAATAAGCTGTTCTTCCATATGGTTTTTGTCACAATTCCTTTTCATGCTTGCGTGCTCTCAGCAGTCGTGATGCTTCCAGTCTGTCATTAGGAGCAAGACTAATGTAGGATTATTGAACGAAAAGTTTATAGATGCAAAAGGTAAAGTTCTCTAGAAGTTTCAAATTCGAGAGTTTTCAAATTCTGTCTTTCATCTGTTATCTCTGTCAGCTACCATCTGCTTTCTGTCACCTCCCTCCCTCTCTTCCTTATTTCATATTTCCTTCCTTCTTTCCTTCTCTTTCCTTCTTTTTCTTCCATCTCGATCCTTCCTTCCCCTCCCTCCCTTCCTTCTTTCCTTCCTTCCTTCCTGCCATCTTGATCCTTCCTTCCTTTCTTCCTTCCTTCTTTCCTTCCTTCCTTCCTTCTCTTCTCTTTCTTCCATTTCGATCCTTCCTTCCCCTCCCTCCCTCCCTTCCTTCCTTTCTTCCTTCCTTCCTTCCTTCTTTCCTGCCATCTTGATCCTTCCTTCCTTCCTTCCTTCCTTCCTTCCTTCCTTCCTTCCTTCCTTCTCTTTCTTCTCTTTCTTCCATCTCGATCCTTCCTTCCTTCCCCTCCCTCCCTCCCTTCCTTCCTTCCTTCCTTCTTTCCTGCCATCTTGATCCTTCCTTCCTTCCTTCTTTCCTTCTCTTTCTTCCATCTCGATCCTTCCTTCCTTCCCCTCCCTCCCTCCCTTCCTTCCTTCCTTCCTTCCTTCCTTCCTTCCTTCCTTCCTTCCTTCCTTCCTTCCTTCTTTCCTTCTCTTTCTTCCATCTCGATCCTTCCTTCCTTCCTTATTTCCTTCTCTTTCCGTCTCTTTCTTCCATCTCAATCCTTCCTTCCTTCCCCTCCCTCCCTCCCTTCCTTCTTTCCTTCCTTCCTGCCATCTTGATCCTTCCATCTTGATCCTTCCTTCCTTCCTTCCTTCCTTCCTTCCTTCCTTCCTTCCTTCCTTCCTTCCTTCCTTCCTTCTTTCCATCCATCCTGGAAGAATGCTATACCGTAAATACGCTTGTTATGCAATTTTAAACATCTGACTTTTTGCTCTGAGAAAAAAAACCAACTTGGATCTATTATTGCTAATATTATAATTAGGTTGCTTAATCATTCCCCAGTTCAGGTTTTTTTGTCTCCAGAACGGCAATGGTTTTTTTTCCCCTCCCCAAATTAAGAACAAAAGCCTCTTGCTTTGTGCAATTTCAGTGCAAAGACAGGCCTTTACGGGATCCCTCCCGAGACTTTTGAAATTAAAATTCCATTAGCGATTCTTTATGTTTTATACATAACACATGCAGCATGAGCTAATATTTTAAAATTACAGCGCTTGAGATTGCCTTCCTTAGGTCATTCTGCAGACTAATGAATGCAAAATACACAGGACGGCGTGATTTATAGGGCAGTCAATTTGACAATGAGGGGGTCAACGCCCAAGAATGCTACTCGTTTTAAAATTAGCCAGATTGCTGATGTGTAGGACTTGCTGTTAACATTTCTGAACTAATTATATAGTTCTACAAAGTATTCAGCTTTCTTATAGTGCCCCAGCCCATGTCTGCAACAAATGTCTAAAAATCTATGCCGATCCTGTAAACATCACTGATGCGCTGTGGGTTAAATTCACAGCTTCAGTGAAGAACCTGGGTGCCTATTGCAGGAAATTGTGAAGTGGGTTCTTCACCCTTTGTGAGAAGTTTTATTCAAGCTGTGTTCCAATATCTCAGGGGTTGCCACAAAGAAGAGCAGGAGGTCAACTTATTCTCCAAAGCTCCTGAAGGCAGGACAAGAAGCAACAGATGGAAACTGATCCAGGAGAGAAGCAACCTAGAACTAAGGAGAAACTTCCTGACAGTTAGAACAATTAACCAGTGGAACAACCTGCTTCCAGAAGCGGTGAATGCTCCAACACTGGAAGTTTTTAAGAAGAGACTGGGCAGCCATTTGTCCGAAATGGTATTGGGTTTCCTGCCCGAGCAAGGGGTTGGACTAGATGACCTCCAAGGTCCCTTCCAACTCTCTTGTTCTATTCTATTCTATTCTATTCTATTCTATTCTATTCTACTCTACTCTACTCTACTCTACCTTACCCTACCCTACCCTACCCTACTCCACTCCACTTCACTCCACTCCACCCCACCCCACTCCACTCCACTCCATTCTTTCTATTCCATTCCATTCCATTTCTATTTCTATTTCTATTTCTATTTCTATTCTATAGCATTGCATATTTTCTATTCTATTCTATTCTATTCTATTCTATTCTATTCTATTCTATTCTATTCTATTCTATTCTATTCTATTCTATTCTATTCTATTCTATTCTATTCTACTCTACTCTACTTTATTCTATTCTTTGGAATAAGGTTTCCTGCCTGAGCAGGGGGTTGGACTAGATGACCTCAAAGGTTCCTTCCAACTCTGTTATTCTGTTATTTTGTTTTCCAAGCCTGACTTGCAAAGTTTGGACTGGAGCCCTAGTTCGCTAGGAACACTCCCCAAATTCTGCAATTTGAAAGGGATGTTGAGGCTACTCCGCTCCTGCAGAGTCCAAATTCAAGCATCCCAAGACAAATCAGTGTCCATCTTCGGCTTGAATATATTTGTGGAAGGAGATCGCCCACTTCTGGGTCATTGGCTCCATCGTCAACCTGCTTTTGCTTTAAAAAGATTGTGTCTCCTAATGCACTCGTTTTCATCCTTGGCAGATTGAAGCTTTTAGACTAAAGCTTGTGGAGGCTAAAACATATAAGGAAAGGTTGATGGTATTGGGTATGTCTAGTTTAACGAAGAGAAGGACGAGGGGGGACATGATAGCAGTCTTCCAGTATCTCAGGGGCTGCCCCAAAGAAGAGGGAGTCAAGCTATTCTCCAAAGCCCCTGAAGGCAGGACAAGAAGCAACGGATGGAAACCAATCAAGGAGAGAAGCAACCTAGAACTAAGGAGAAATTTCCTGACAGTGAGAACAATTAACCAGTGGAACAATCTGCCTCCAAAAGCGGTGAATGCTCCAACACTGGAAGTTTTTAAGAAGAGACTGGACAGCCACTTGTCTGGAATGGTATAGGGTCTCCTGTTTGTGGAGAGGGATGGACTAGAAGATCTCCAAGGTCCCTTCCAACTTTATTATTATTATTATTATTACTTCAGCTCCCAGAATTCCCCAGCCAGGAGCGGGTGCAGAAAAGATTAGTCATCTTTTCTCTGTTTTTGAATTGTTCTGGGTTTAATGTGCTGACGGTGCCTCATGTTAGAATTTAAAAGCATTTATAGGGAACTAAAAGCATCAGCTGCATTGCTAGGAAATAAATTCACCAGCCTTGAAGTGTAGGGGAAAAAAACCAGGTCATCTTCTGCAGCAGTTTCAAAGGTTAAGATTTAAAGGGTGGGAATTAGAAACATTCCACCAGTAAAATCCAGCTCTGGTACTTTTTTTCAAGTTTCTTTCATGGTGCAGGAATGTGAGATCAATGTCAAGACACGGGTGAAGATCAAACCGTGCAAAATTTAATAATTTTGTCTCGCCCCAAAGCTCAATCTATTCTAAAAACACAATCTTAAATGGGCCTGCTGGTTTGCAAATGTTATGGGATTCAATGGGGCGCACTCTTTGAAAAATTGAAGAGTTTTGCAGCCCGAATTCTGCCTGCAAGGGAAAAAAAAAAAAGAACAGGAAAAGACTGTGGGAAGATTTCCCCTCCCCAGATTAAAATATTCTGTATTCTTAATATTAAAAAGAGGCAAACTATGATATTTTCCCAAAGGAGAAATGGAGAAAAAAAATCTTAACAAAGGCAGAAAGGAGCCCCAGTTTCCCTGTCATAAAAAAAAACAGTTTCTTTTTTTAAATTTTTTTTATTAAGTACAAAGAAAAAAAAAGGATTAAAAACATTGACCATGGTAAATCGTCTTTGACTGACATCTCAGTCCATATTGTACGTTAATTACATATAATATACCTATATACAACTATACATTTCTAGTCTCTATCTCAGTTTATCTCTTTACTGTGACCTCCATTTTTTCCCCTCTATCTATAAAATTTATTCCATGTTTGATAAAATTCTGTTTCTTCCTGATTTTTTAATCTTTTTGTTATCCTATCTAGTTCTGTGCAATACATAATTTTCTTTATTAGTGCTTCTCCACTCGGTACTTCCATTGCTTTCCACTTTTGAGCAAATAGTATCCTTGCTGCTGTGACCACGTGGATAATTAAATATCTGTCCTCTTTATTTACATTTTTCTCTAGTATTCCTAATAGTAATGTCTCCGGTTTGTATTGAAACCAAGAGACCTGAAGAGGCTGGCCTTCAGGATGCAGATTTTGTATCCACGCAGGAAGACTGGCCCAATCTATTCACGAACAAAGCCCCTCCAGCCACAGAAGGCCGGAGCTGATGGGATTGAGAATTTACATCCTCCCCACCCAAATTTCTAAGGACAGGACATGACTTTTAGGACATAATGGGGTCAATCCACCGCCATTAGACCAGCAAAAGGCACAAGGATCACCACATTGCACAACCCCCTGGAGCATCTCAGTCAGAACCCTATAAAGATCCATCCACTCGCCCAGCCATTTTATTAGCCACCCCAAAAAGATGCTGCAGCCCCTGAAGTTTCTGGCAACTCAACGAAGAGACCTCCTTTCCAAAATGCAGCCTGCCTTCAGCTCATGTCTACAGCATCCTCCCGGCTTGGAACAGATCCTGGTTTTTCTTCCGACGAAACTGTGGCCTGTGAGGTGAAACTCGTTTGGCCATGGCAAGGAATTTTTGCTTCTACTAAGCAATTCCAGCCATGACCATTTGCTCAACTGAAATGAAGAAGACGCCTTCATTTCAGCCAAGCCCCAAAGCTGGCTTTGGATTGCTTCAGGCGGCGCTGCAGGAGAAGGTGCCTCCTCGCCTTCACCCCCAGTGATGGCCTTGCACTTCCCTGTTGAACAGTTTGGAACTGTCCCAGAAACCTTCCATTCATACAGAAGACCACTCTATGACAAGGCACCTCAAAGATGCGTCATAGAATTATCCACAGTGCGTGTTAGATCCAGCCAGCCTAGAAATCCCTTTGAACGTAGCTTGTCATCAACTCTGGCCTTGGAGGAGATGCAGCTTGCGTCTTTGAGGGAAGCTGAGACCTTTAGTAATTAGAATAGAATAGAATAGAATAGAATAGAATAGAATAGAATAGAATAGAATAGAATAGAATAGAAGAAACTGATTAATTGAAGAATAGAATAGAATAAGAAATAGAATAGAATAGAATAAGAATTAGAATAGAATAGAATCAGAACAAAATAGAAGAAACTGATTAATTGAAGAATAGAATAGAATAGAAAATATGGAATGGAATGGAATGGAATGGAATAGAATAGAATAGAATAGAATAGAATAGGAAAGAGAATAGAATAGAATAGAATAGAAAAAACTGATTAATTGAAGAATAGAATAAGAAATATAGAATAGAATAGAATAAGAAATATAGAATAGAATAGAATAGAATAAGAAATAGAATAGAATAGAGCTGGAAGGGACCTTGGAGGTCTTCTAGTCCAGCCCCCTGCTCAAGCAGGAGAATCTACACCATTCCCATACCATTTCAGACAAATGTCCTCCTTACCCTCAAAAATGGCAAGGTGTCAAAAGGAGGCAAATGATGCCTTCTCTATATTCCTTGGGAAGGCTTTGAGCAAGCAGAATAACAGAAGAACAGAGTTGGAAGGGACCTTGGAGGTCATCTAGTCCAACCCCCTGCTCAGGCAGGAAACCTTAGACCATTTCAGACAAATGGCTGTCCAGTCTCTTCTTAAAAACTTTCAGTGGTGGAGCATTCACCACTTCTGGAGGCAGGTGGTTCCACTAGTTAATTGTTCTCGCTGTCCGGAAGTTTCTCCTTAGTTCCAGGTTGCTTCTCTCCTTGGTTAG
>CM077921.1:2627235-2639735 GCA_039797435.1 Crotalus adamanteus | reverse complement strand
GCTAAGCACTGTTGGCTATCTAGGTGCTTCTAAGTGCAATACAGCAAGCTGGTTCTGACTACAAATATCTCCCTGGACGGTCATCTCAGTATCCTCAACAGTCAGAATTAATTTGTCCAGATCCTTCAACAATCATCATCATTGCTGTCTCACGTTTTTATGATTGACAGGGTGGAAGCTAGGAGATTATGCTTTTCTCTTGTCTTGTCTTGTCTGTCTCCTCTCCTCTCTCCTCCTCTCCTCTCCCTTCCCCCTCCCCTCCCCTCCCCTCCCTCTCCCTCTCCCTCTCCCTCTCCCTCTTCCCCTCCCCTCTCCTTCCCTGGAATGGAATAGAATAATAGAACAGGACAGGACAGGACAGGACAAAAGAGAATAACAGACTTGGAAGGGACCTTGGAGGTCTTCTAGTCCAACCCCCTGCTCAGGCAAGAAACCCTAGACCATTCCAGACAAATGGCTGTCCAGTCTCTTCTTAAAAACTTCCAGTGTTGGAGCATTCACCGCTTCTGGAGGCAGGTGGTTCCACTGGTTAATTGTTCTAACTGTCAGGAAGTTTCTCCTTAGTTCTAGGTTGCTTCTCTCCTTGATTAGTTTCCACCCGTTGCTTCTCGTCCTGCCTTCAGGTCCTTTGGAGAATAGCTTGACTCCCTCTTTTTTGGGGCAGCCCCTGAGATACTGGAAGACTGCTATCCTGTCCCCCCTCATCCTTCTCTTCATTAAACTAGACATCCCCAATTCCAACAACCGTTCCTGATATGTTTTGGCCTCCAGTCTCCTAATCATCTTTGTTGCTCTTCTCTGCACTCTCTCTAGAGTCTCAACATCTTTTTTACATCGTAGTGACCAAAACTGGATGCAGTGGTGACCAAAACTGCATATATTCGCATTGTGAAGTTCTTAGGTTAATTACAGTCCAAACTTGGATAGTTGGATCATTAATTTTGGGATTTATTTCAATGTATTAAACAAGTTAAATCCAACGTGTTTCATGAATATTCATTTTCCTCTCCTAAAGCCGCTAATTTATTCAGCAATATTTCCATATTAGTTACACCTTTAGTGGAAGGGTGCCCGGAATATTGTCTGAATTGTGTCTGCCAAATACATCTATTAAATCCAATTTATATTTATAGAACCATTTTGCATACCGTGTTTTAAATCTGGCTTGAGTATCGTGCCAAATATTTGCTAAACTCAAAGGGTCTGCTGGAGTTGTAGATCTTCTGATGATAAATTACACAGATGGTTCATATTGACAGTGGCACGGTGATCACTAAAGCTTCAATTGGTCCAGAATGCCTCAATATGCCCATCTAACCCGTCTCTTTTGCCGGTTCCACTGGATGATGTTCGCTTGCTTTGCAAAATCTCTTCCCACTCTGTTATTTTGTTCTGTTCTGATATTCTGCTTCCAGAAGTGATTCAAGGGGATGGGCATTATCTATAAAGCCCTTCACAGCATAGGATCTGATTACTTGAGTGGGCTGCAAGGTGCTCATAATATCTGCCTGGTCAATTCAACCCTTCCGGGTTGGCAGACTCTTAAGTTCCTTCAACTGAGCAACCTACTGGGATCCCAGAATCTCTACTTTCTCTGTGACAGTTCTTCTTCTTAACGTCTTCTGGGATGAGGTTCCCCTTGAGATGCAGACTCAGGTCCTGTCTGCAGCTGTTTGGAAGAGCTGTGAAGACCTTTGAGGAGTCCTTGGTGTGCTCCGAGCTTGGTGGTTTTCTTGAAGACGTTTGGTCACCCAAAGTGGGTGACATCATCAATGTTAGTCAATTATTAGCACTGATGATGTTGCCTAGTTTGGGTAACGAAAACTTTGCAAGAAAACCACCAAGCTCAGAGAGCACCAAGGACCCCACAACTCTCCTCCTCCACCCCACAAACTCCTTTCCCTTCTAGCACTGATGATGTTACCTAGTTGGGTCATGAAACATCTACAAGAAAACCACCAAGCTCAGAGAGCACCAAGAACCCCACAGTCATTCTCCTCCTCCTCCTCCTCCTCCTCTTCCCTGAAAACACCTCTTCCTTCTAGCACTGATGATGTTCTCTAGTTGGGACATGAAACGTCTGCAAGAAAACCACCAAGCTCAGAGAGCACCCAGGATCTTACAGTCCTCCTCCTCCTCCTCCTCCTCCTCCTCCTCCTCCTCCTCCTCCTCCTCCTCCTCCACCCCACAAACCCCTCTCCCTTCTAGCACTGATGATGTCCCCTAGTTGGGTCATGAAATGTCTGCAAGAAAACCACCAAGCTCAGACAGCACCCAGGAGCCCTCATTTCAACCCTGAGCTACAAATATTCTCCTTTTATTGTGAAGACCTTTTTTTATCCAAATCTTCAGTAATGGAAAGTGAATCCTCCTTTGGATTGTGTACGTTTCCTTCCTTATTTTTTTTTTGTTCCTATCCTTTCGTTACTTTGCCACCTTCCATTTATTTATTTTTGTGCATTTTTCCCCCCTTGGGCGGCACTTCACAATCAGGAGGCTGTGAGTTTTCTGCTCTGAACACTACAAAGGTGTCAGGAAGGGCGTTCGTCCAGTAAATGCTCAGCTCCATTCAATCACCCCAACTCCACGTCAATGCAAGGGATTACAGGGTTGTTAAAAGAAAAAAAAAATGTATTATTTTCCTTGTTTGAATGTTTTTCTTATGAGCCATCCAGGGTGGAAGAATGATGGCATGCACATTTAGTAAAATAAATAATCCAGAAGAACTGATGGAGTTTAGAATAGAATAGAATAGAATAGAATAGAATAGAATAGAATAGAATAGAATAGAATAGAATAGAATAGAATAGAATAAACTGATTAATTGAAGAATAGAATAGAATAGAATGAGAATAAAATGAATAGAATAGAATAGAATAAACTGATTAATTGAAGAATAGAATAGAATAGAGTAGAGTAGAATAGAATAGAATAGAATGAGAATAAAATGAATAGAATAGAATAGAATAGAATAGAATAGGAGAACAGAATGAGAATAGAATAGAATAGAATAGAATGAGAATAAAATGAATAGAATAGAATAGAATAGAATAGAATAGAATAGAATAGGAGAACAGAATGAGAATAGAATAGAATAGAATAGATGGAATGGAATGGAATGGAATGGAATGGAATAGAATAGAATAGAATAGAATAGAATAGAATAGAATAGAATAGAATAGAATAGAATAGAATAGATCTGGAAGGGACCTTGGAGGTCTTCTAGTCCAACCCCCTGCTTGAGCAGAAGACCTTATACCATTCCAGTCAAAGGCTGTCCAGTCTCTTCTTAAAAGCCTCCAGTGATGAAGCACCCACAACTTCTGAAGGCAGGCCGTTCCACTGGTTAATTGTCCTCGCTGTTAGGAAGTTTCTCCTTAATTCCAGGTTGCTTCTGAGGCAAAATACTGTCATAAAAGCTTGATCTGGAACAACAGCAATGCCCTCCAACATCTAAGACATTCATGTCTCTTGCCTGCATTTTTCAGCTTCTGCAACCGCAAGGCTCCAATGTTTGGCTGAGAAGCCCGTCTCAATTCCCCAGTCAGTTCAGGTCAAATCAATTATGAACAGACAAATTCTGCTGAAATAAGAACTTGCGAAACATACGCTGTGAACACCTCACACTTCCCGGTGCATTTGTTCGGCTGGTGTTAGGTGGACTTAATTAGCTGAAGGTGTGACCTGCGTTGCTGGAAAAGAGAGAAACGAGAAAGAGAGACGCGTCCATCCACAAGCTCTGGATAAAACAGGAGGTAAAAATTATTCAGCGGAAATTAAGCCGGCCATAAATTAACACAAGAGCCAGGAGGGGAAGAAAAAAACCAACAACTAAAAAATGCAGGTGGAGGAGAAGAAAGTAAACAGGGAAGGATCTATTTGGACTCCTCTGTTAGGAGAATGGAGAGGGTTCCAGTAGACTTTTTTGTCCAAGAGAGTGTTGAAGGAAAAATCTTCCTCATGGTTCAGTCCAAGCCGAGAATAAACAACATGACGACTGCTTTAGAAAGAAGGTTGCAGTTTATCGAAGAGCAGAACCAGACAGGAAGATGGCTCTGGAAGAAAAAAAAGAGAGAGAGAGCACATGTAGGGAGTGGGTTTTTATACCCTCTGGAGCCTTTTGTTTGGAGTTGTTTCCTATTCCTGTTTGAGGCTTTGTATTTCCTGTGTCACGTATTCCGAAAGGTGTGCCTTTCTGCTATTCTGATGGTGGTGGGTTAATCCTATTATGTCCCAAGGGTCATATCCTGCTTCCCTGGGGCTGTGGCTGATGACTCTTAGATTTTTGGTGTTGATTCTAGGGATCTTTTTTCCTAATCCCAGTTTCCTGACTCCATTCTTTCGGGCAAGATTAACCCATCTGCATTCCTGCAGACTTGGTTTCTGCTTGGGACAGTTTTACCCAAGAAATATTAGACTAGTATGCCTTCTTCCTTATTTCGTTCCTGTAACAATGAACGTCCTAATCTCTCCAAATTGCTTTTAAATAATAGTAATAATATTAATAATCGCCTCTTAATAGGCTGGGCATTATTTCTTCATTCTGGCAGTGCTTAAAGATCACCATTTAGCTTTCCATTAAATTATCGCATTTGCCTTAATTACTTGGCTAATTTTAATCTAGCGGGAATCAGAGGCAGAGATCAAAACATTCCTGCTGTTACATTACATCTATAATAACCATTTGCAAAGGCGAGAAAAAAAAACAGACCTCTGACAGTCATAAGAGTACCTCTCCTTAAAACTTACTCCATCTAAGAAGCTGTTCTAATAATGTAGCTTTTACACAGAGCCACAATCGTTAAATAGTAGACCATCCAAAAGTTACAGAGAGGAAACCGGTGTACCGAAACGGAATTGGCTATTTATGCAGAGATTATCTTAACTGGGTATCCTTGTTATGAAGGCCACTACACCTAAAAGTGTAACCATAAAAATCCTTTTATGGCGATAATCAGTTTTTAATTGGTTTGTTTATTCCGGGGACGGCAATTTTGCCCCGGAGTAAGGAGCTGCTTATCTCCTTCCCCAATTTAATATTCTTCAAGGTGAGATTAAAAATATTCTTCAGGATGAGATTAAGAAAACCTTAATTCGGAGGAGACGAGAGAATTTGTAGCAGCGTTTCCCCATTCTAGAACAGTCCATATAGTTCAAAGTAACAACAGCACTGAAAAAGTGACATAACTATTTTTTCACACTTACAACTGTTGTAGCTTCTCCAGGATCACGTGGTCCAAATTTGTACGCTTGGCAACTGACTCATACTTATGATGGTTGCAGCGTCCCGGGATCACGTGATCCCCTTTTGCAACGTTCTGACAAAGCCAATGGGGGAAGACGGGTTCACTTAACAATGGGTTACTAACTTAGCCACAGCAGTGAGTTCCTGAAGAATAGTGGCATATATGCTTTTACTTGTGGTTTATGTTTGTGCGTAATGTGCGTTGTGGATAGCACTTAATTTCGTTGTGAGATGCACAGTGACGATAAAGATATTCAAGAAAGCTCGTAAAAATGGGGGCAAAACTCACTGGGCCGATGTCTCGCTGAGCAACAGAAAATTTGGGCTCCATCGCGGTCATAAGCTGAGGATTACCTGTATTACAAGACCTGCACCTAGTTTCTGAATTTCCCATGTGTTTCCAATGATCAGTACCAATTATTAAAAAAAAGTTTGAATTTTACCCTCTCCGGAATGAGCAGAAACGGCAGTTTAGGATTTGATACATCTGGATGTCGTCTTTTTCTCTCAAATTGGCCTCTGATCAACACTTCCTGGTCTATAAACCACCTTTCTTTTGGAAGACAATGATCTCAATATAGTAGGTCAGGTTCTGGAAGTCTACCAGTTTGACTACTGCAAATCAGCGCAGGTGGGGCCTACCCTTGGGTGCTTGATCCTTACATCCAGTTTAGAATACAGAACTAAATTACCTCAGGAATGACGTGAGGGCCACACATATCTGTACTAAAAGTACTCTACAAGTAGTCCTCAACTTACAACAAGCATTGAGCCCAACATTTCCACTGCTAAGTGAGACATTTGTTAAGGAAACTTTGTCTCATTTTACGACCTTCCCATTGTTAAGGGAATCACTGCAGTTCTTAAGTTGTTAAACACGGTTATTAAGTGAATCTGGCTTCCCCCTTGTTGGAAGGTCACCAAAAAAGGATCACGTGACCCCTGGACGCTGCAACTGTCACAAGTACATGCCAGTTGCCCGCTGAATTTTGGATATATGTTTTTATTAGTTTTTTTCCATAAACACAATAATAATTTTTCAACCAACGTGCTGTCTGAGTTTAAATACGCAAATACATATTTAATTCCTAATCCTTTATTCTTTCTTCTAACCGTCGGTAAAATAAGTCTAAGGTTTGATAATATTCTGTTTCTTCTTTTTCTTTCAGTCTCATAGTCAACTTGTCGATTTCTGCACATTCTAATATTTTTTTAAATTATTTCTTCGTCTGGTTTTATAGATGGCACTTGCCGCCAGCAGGATTAGCAAAAATGTTCAAAAAATATGTCAGATAGATGTTGGAAATGTAAACATAATTCAGGCACATATTATCATATTTGGTGGACATGTGACAAAGTAAAGAATTATTGGAAAAAGATACATACTTGGCTAATAAAGATGTTGGGAGAATATGTAGATTTTAAACCTGAACTTTTTTAAAGTAGGTATAATGCCTTGAAAAGAGTAACAAACAAAGCCTATATTTGATTTTACACGTCACAACAGCGGCAAGAATAATATTTGCGCAATATTGGAAAAAATGAAGGAATGCCCTCTGAATTTTGATCACTTGACTGCAACGGTTGTAATTGCGGAAAACGGTCATAAGTCGCATTTTTCAACGCTGTTGTAGCTTTGTTGTAAGTCAAGGACTGCCTGTATAAAAAAAATGTAATAAACATTTTGTTCAACAAAGATAAAATTGATCTGTTCCAAGTATCACTTTAACACAATCGGAGCAGATCAGTGTCAGGAAGGCTACCTCAATATTATAGGGTAGGAGAAACAGAAGAGAAATTGACTCCCAGAGCTGATTTTTATAATACCGGAGCTGCCTGACGTAGCTTAAATCCTTCACAAAATTCATAAGAATCTGCAACGTTTCAGCATTTCATATCGTAATGCAGCGCCCTTTCCGTATAATTTCTGTCATCTATTTTAAATTAAGTTCTGATAAATTAAAAATTAGTCCTAAAATGGCTTGCTTTACTTGTCATTAACGTTCTCCTGCGGGGATGTAATTTACTTTGCTGCATTTCATACTGGGCTCACCCCATTTTCATTAAATAATTAAAAAAAAAGCAACCCCTCATTATTCTTAGGTCGAGCACACCAAGGTATTTGTTCACGAATGCCACCAAAGGTTTGTAATTTGAAAATAATGTATTTAGTTAGTTAAACATTTGTTCTGAATGCATGCAAGGGCTGGAAAAATTATACATCCATGTAACGGTTTTGCAGCCTTATTACCAAGAAGAGTTAAGTTCTCAAGATGAAGCATTTGTGATAATTAATAATATCCTCTGTCGACTTAATGTGGTTATGATGAAATCTATCTTCTAGATAAAGAAAGAAAAGAGAATAAATGGATCATATGCAACTTTCAGAGGAAATTAAAATTTCAGCTGATGAGTTGCTCACCATGAATGTTTGTCTCTAATGGCAACAACCAGGTCTATCAAAAACTGGATCTGTTTGCTTAGTCATCTCCCAATTTTCCCCTTGTTTTTATTTCCCAGAAATGAAAACCTCAGAGAGAAAAAGAGAGAGAGAGAGAGAGAGAGAGACAGCATCAGGGGCAAAGCGTATCCCAAGATAGACGGCTGCCAATCCATATAGTGGGTTGAGGAATTGCAGCCAGTTCCTTACTTGGTGCTAATTCATCGTCTCTTTGAGGTTCTTTTCAAGGTCCAAATCATCTCCATAATAGTGGTTTTAAGGCTGGAAGAAATGAATGGGAAAACCGAACGCTTGCTTGTCTCCAGAATGGGGAAAAAAATAATAATAGCAGACTTTTTCTAGGACATGCTTGAGCTCTCTTGTGTTTATCTAAGTTAGCTTACCAGGAAACCTGATTCACGAAGTTCTCAAGAACTTTACTAAGTTTACTAAGTAGTAGGCCACTATGTGATGTCTTGGGCTCAGCTGGTTGAGGTTCCTCACCACAGAGGTGTTACGCATGATTTTTCTTTCAGTGATGTCTTGACGAATGGCTTGATGGGAAGAAGCTTCTGCCCATCTGCTGTGCATACGGAGAAGACTCCGGTTGCTTCTAGTAGCTGATTCCTACGAGGGACTTCTGAGCATCTGATGAAGCCAGCTCTGATTCTTGGAACTGCTGGAAGAATGATCAGGATAGGAAACAAAGCAAAATAATTAAGTCGGTTCACCTCATTTCTCTTTTAGAAGAGGGAACTGGATTGGTTCACCCAGCCTTTTCCAGGAGAATAAGAGTTGGAAGGGACCTTGGAGGTCTTCAAGTCCAACCCCCGTGCTCAAACAGGAGACCCTGTATACCATTTCAGACAAATGGCTGTCCATCTCTTCTTAAAAAGCTCCAGTTATGGAGCTCCTGCAATTTCTGGAGGAAAACCGTTCCATTAATTAATTGTTCTCAGAGATGTAGAATGTGAGGGTGACATTTTTTGTCAAATAACAAGATATGACCCAAAGGTGCTTTTTCAAAAGGCAATTGGACTTTGAAGACGTTTTGCTTCTCATCCAAGAAGCTTAGGACAGGAAGAAGAAGAAGAAGCAGAAGAAGAAGCAGCAGCAGCAGCAGAAGAAGAAGAAGAAGAAGAAGAAGAAGAAGAAGAAGAAGAAGAAACAAACTATGGCCATCTTTGGGACAACCATGACCTGGATGGCTGAGACTCTCCGTAGACATTTAACAAGATACGAGCTAGGCGTGGCATATCCTTTCTTGCTCTCGCGAGCAAGTCAATACATACTATGAAAAGATTATCTCCATATTTTCAGAAATAAAATTGGAAACAAGTAGGAAGAACGCTGCGATCAGTTCCCTGATGTGTGTAGCCTGGAAGCCTGTCTACATGCTACGTAGTATTTATAACCTGCTCTACACCAGGCTGGGATGCAATTAATAAAAATAATAATTAAAACCAATGAAACAACCCGTGTGTTTATGGCAGCCAGGCTCTTTAAACAATTACAACCTCAGACAAGTGATTTCCAATTTTCCCCAAAGGGTTCATTAGCCCTGCACCCTCGGCTCTCAGCCTCCATTAGAATATTGCCAACTAACTCAGTTTCCTATATTGATGTGTGTCTCTCTCTCGGCTGAAGTGGGAATTGAATTCCCGCTGGTACATCTATTATGTATTTGTAACTAAATAATTTTTATGTCTTACCAAAATAATAAAAAAAAGGTTTAATTACTTTTTTTTCCTTCCCTGAATCAGTTCATTTGATCCTGGGAGTTAATTTAGTTTTGGGGTTTAATTGGAAGCGTCTTCCTGTGGATATTTCTTCTCATATCCGGGCCGTGAACTTTTAGATTTAGTTTTTAAATGTAGATCTGTTGGGAGGGATTGAAGGGTTGATGTAGTGACATCTAAGCTCTAATTTAGGAAAGATGTTGTCCTGAAGGCAGGACAAGAAGCAACGGATGGAAACTCATCAAAGAGAGAAACTTCCTGACAGTTAGAACAATTCACCAGTGGAACAACCTGCCTCCAGAAGCGGTGAACGCTCCAACACTGGAAGTTTTTAAAAAGAGACTGGACAGCCATTTGTCCGAAATGGTGTAGGGTTTCCTGCCTGAGCAGGGGGTTGGACTAGATGACCTCCAAGATCCCTTCCAACTTTATTATTATTATTATTATTGTTGTTGTTGTTGTTACTTGCAATTCTGAACATGGGAGAACAGTCTTCACTTTCATGTGTAAAGCAACGAGAACTGGATATGGCTAGTCTAGAGAAAAGAAGGACTAGGGTTGACATGATAACAACATTCCAGTATTTGAGGGGCTGCATCCAGTTTTGATCCCCACATTACAAAAAAGATGTTGAGGCTTTGGCAAAAAAAAAAAAAAAAAAATGCAAAGAAGAGCAAATAAAATGATTAAAGGCCTGGACAGTAAAACATATGAAGAACGGTTGCAGGAATTGAATACGGTCAGTCTAGACTCTAGGTCAGTGGTTCTCAACCTTTCTAATGCCGCGACCCCATAATACAGTTCCCCATGTTGTGGTGACCCCCAACCACTTATACATCACTGGGTGCCAGGGCCGTGGCCAAAGAAAAGGGGGAAAAATGGCAGACAGTCTTGTTTGGCGACCCCCGTGAAATGGTCGTTCGACCCCAAATGGGGTCCCGACCCACAGGTTGAGAACCACTGGTCTAGAGAAAAGAAGGATTAAGGGGGACATGATAGCAGTATTCTAGTATTTGAGGGGTTGCCACAAAGATGAGGAGGGGGTCAACTTATTTTCCAAAGCACCAGAAAGCAAGACAAGAAACAATGGATGGAAACCAATCAAAGAGAGAAGCAACCTGGAATTAAGTTGAAATTTCCTGACAGTGAGGACAATTAACCAGTGGAACTACTTGCCTCCAGAAGTTGTGAGGTTTTTAAGAAGAGACTTCCTTCCTTCCTTCCTTCCTTCCTTCCTTCCTTCCTTCCTTCCTTCCTTCCTTCCTTCCTTCCTTCCTTCCTTCCTTCCTTCTTCCTTCCTTCCTTCCTTCCTTCCTTCCTTTCTTTCTTTCTTTCTTTCTTTCTTTCTTCCCCTTCTTTCCTATTTCTTCCTTCTTCCTTCTGGAAAAAAAATAGTTGCTACCCGTCCCTTGACATTTTCCAGGGCTGCCTAGTTTTTGGCCAATTTTGAACTTGTCAGAACAAGCCAGAACTCAAAATAAATAATAACATTAGATCAAGTCTCCTTCAAGTGCAACTCGACTCTAATCCTGCTCCGTTTTTGCGAGGCGTCCAGATTGGCTAGCAGGTGCTTGAAATGCATCAATGGACGGCTTAGTGTAAGAGAATGTTTAAAAGCACTGAAAAAATCAGGAATTAGTGACACTTCCTTCAACCAGAGAAGAAACGTCAGCTTTCAGCTTGGCGGGAAACAAAATCTGAGAAAATCTGAATAAATTAGCACATGTCCCCAGCATCTGCTATCCGAAAAAGCTGTTGCTGAGGCAACAGAATCTGAATTGCCAAGAAATAATTAGAAGTTATCCTTATCAGAAAGGCGTGAAGTGTTCTTAAACAGGAGATCCGAGAGACAGTTCTCCTCTCTCCTTGCCTTCAGTCTATCATCTATGACAGTGGTTCTCAACCTTTTTAATGCCACGACCCCCAACCGGTCGTAAGTCGAGGACTACTCAACCGGTCGTAAGTCGAGGACTACTCAACCGGTCGTAAGTCGAGGACTACTCAACCGGTGCAGCACCGTTTGCAGAATGGGACTTTTGGTGGGCCCAGCAGGGCAGAGACAGCCTGGACAATTCCGATTGGCTTTGGAAAGCCAATAGAATTAGACTCTATTCAAGAGAGTCTATTCTATTGGCTTTCAAAAGCCAATAGAATAAAAGGGAGTAGCACAGCTAAGGAAAAGGGGGGAAAAAATGGCGGACTGCATTGTTTGGCGACCCCCATGAAATGGTCGTTCGACCCCAAATGGGGTCCCGACCCACAGGGTGAGAACCACTGATCTATGAAAATGATTTAAACTTAAAAAACGGTTACGTGGCTTGACATTTCAATTCTCATGAAACAACACACACACACACACACAAAACCCCAGTTGCAAAGCCTCAGCAGTTCCTCAACCTCTCTCTGTGGCTGAGTTGAAGCTTGGCATGATCTTGGGGCTTCGATAGTCAATTTTTTATTTGTATTTTTTATTTTGCAAAGTGGTCCAAAGAAATGAAAGCCTTTTGCCGTTTGGTGATCGGTTCAAGCTCTCCGTGTCTCAGGGGCCGTGGAAATTTTCTTTATGCCCACTCTAGACACCGATTCAGCATAATGTCTTTAAACATGGGGCTAACGCTTCAATGATCATTGAGACCGGTCAAACCGGTCAGTCATGGAGGAGATCAACCCCGACTGCTCTTTAGAAGGCCAGATCCTGAAGTTGAAACTCAAGTCCTTTGGCCACCTAACGAGAAGGAAGGACTCACTGGAGAAGAGCCTGATGCTGGGAAAGATGGAGGGCAAGAGAAGAAGGGGACGACAGAGAAGGAGGTGGCCGGATGGAATCACTGAAGCAGCAGGCGTGAGCTTCAGTGGACTCCAGAAGATGGTAGAGGACAGGAAGGCCTGGAGGAACGTCATCCATGGGGTCACGATGGGTCGGACACAAGTTCGCAACTAACAACAGCAACAAGTACGTTGAGTGAAAAGATCCATTCTTTGATCTTGTTATTAACTGAACAACTGCAGGGATTCAGTGAACAGCCATGGCAAGAAAAACCGTAAAATGGGGCAAAACTCACTTAACAAATGTCTC
>CM077921.1:2609735-2624735 GCA_039797435.1 Crotalus adamanteus | reverse complement strand
AATCTAAGTCAAGACGATTGATGATTCTTTTGCATTTCAACTTGCAGGAGTGTATTTATAGGTGCACGTTCTCAAAAGGAAGAAATTCCTGGTCGATTATCTCCATTTCAGGGCTGACCCAGTTGGGTAGCTCTTAGGAAGTAAGGCTTTTTTTTGGGGGGGGGGGGCAAATTATGGAGGCGTCAAATCTGGTTTGTAGCCGCAGATAAAAGGTAGCCTCGTTTGGCAGTTGGCGCCATCCCATCGACCATGACCTGGGAGTGAAAAACATGGAAATGTCAGCAAGAGAGCAAATGAAAAACTAGAATTGGAACGGCTTGGCCTCCAGAAGTTGTGGGGTGCTCCATCACTGGAAGTTTCCAAGAAAAGATTGGACAGACATTTGTCCGAAATGGGATAAGATCCCCTGCTTAGGCAGGGGGTTGGACTAGAAGACCTCCAAGGGCCCTTTCCACTTTGCTATTCTTTATAAGGACTCTTTTAAGAGAGAGATAAAACAAGTCCTGACCCCTGAAGGGGTCCTTGGTCTCTCTGAACTTGGTTGTTTTCTTGCAGATATTTCATTACCTAAACTAGGTGACATTATCGGTGCTAGAAGAGAGGGAGAGGTTGTGGAGAGGAGGAGGAGGAGGAGGAGGAAGGAAGGAGAAGGAAGAAGAAGAAGAAGGAGGAGGAGGAGGAGGAGGAGAAGGAGAAGGAGAAAGAGAAGGAGGAGAAGGAGGAGGAGGACGAAGAAAAAGGAAGAAGAAAAAGAAGAAGGAAGAAGGAGATGAAGAAGGAGATGAAGGAGAAGAAGAAGAAGAAGGAGAAGGAGGAGAAGGAAGAGGAGGAGGAAGAAGAAGAAGGAAGAAGAAAAAGAAGAAGGAAGGAGATGAAGAAGGAGATGAAGGAGAAGAAGAAGGAGAAGGAGGAGGAGGAGAAGGAGAAGGAGGAAGAAGAAGAAGGAGGAGGAGGAGGAAGAGGAGGAGAAGGAGAAGGAAGAAGGAGGAGGAGGAGGAGGAGGAAGATGAATAGGAGGATTGTGGGATCCTTGGTGCTCTCTGAGCTTGCTTGTTTTCTTGCAGACTTTTCATTACCCTAACTAGGTAACATCATCAGTGCTAGAAGAGAGGGTGGTTTGTGGAGAGGAGGAGGAGGAGGAGGAGGAGGATGATGAAGAGGACTGTGGGCTCCTTGGTGCTCTCTGAACTGGGTTGTTTTCTTGCAGACATTTCATGACCCAACTAGGTGACATCGTCAGTGCTAGAAGGGAGGGTATATACAGAGAGGAGGAGGAGGAGGAGGAGGAGGAGGAGGAAAACTGTGGTGTCCTTGGTGCTCTCTGAGCTTGCTTGTTGTCTTGTAGACTGTTCATCACCCAAACTAGGTAACACCATCGGTGCTAAGGACCCCTCATGTCAACCCTGAGCTACCTATATTCTCCCTTATGAAATCCTGAGTCTGTTCCTAAGGTTCGTGTGGCTATTTAAAAATTAGATTCGTGGCAGCCGAAGCTTTGGGAAAGCTGATCATGCATTGGGGAGATAACTGCAAAGCCACTCGGCCACCAGGATGCGGCCCTGTTTTCTGCAGACAGGCTGGTGAGTCCTTCCCTCCACCGACTCGGTTGCAAACATGTTCCTCCATTTTCCTCTTCGCCTGTGTCTAATCCAGTGGTTCTCAACCTTTTTAATGCCATGACCCCCAACTGGTTGTAAGTTGAGGACTACCCAACCGGTTGTAAGTCGAGGACTACCCAACCAGTCGTAAGTTGAGGACTTTCCTGCCTGGGAGCACCGTGCATGTGTGGTGCTGCCCCCTGCGCCGGCCGAGGCGTAGCTGGCAAGTGGCAGAGACGGCGCAAGCCGACCACCGGCTGGGCCACCAGCTGGCCCAGCCCAAGGGAGGTAAGGCACCCGCTGGGCCCCACGCGCGCCAGCAACCCTCCCTGCGCCCGCCAGCCTCCCACCTCCCACCCCTGGCCCTCTTTTCCTTACATTTTTAGTAGTTGCTCAGCAGGGAGGGGTGGAAGCTTCCAGACAGCTCGCCTTCGCTGCAGACAACTTGCAGCACTGTTTGCAGAATGGGACTTTTGGCAGGCTCAGCAGGGCAGAGACAGCCTGGACAATTCCTATTGGCTTTTGAAAGCCAATAGAATTAGACTCTATTCAAGAGAGTCTATTCTATTGGCTTTCAAAAGCCAATAGAATAAAAGGGAGTAGCACAGCTAAGGAAAAGGGGGGGAAAAAAATGGCGGACAGCCTTGTTTGGCGACCCTCGTGAAATGGTCGTTCAACCCCAAATGGGGTCCTGACCCACAGGTTGAGAACCACTGGTCCAAACAGTCCTTTCTATTCTTTTTTTTTTTTTTAATCCACAAAGCACAAAAACCCCTTTTGTGATTACCCAAGGAGACTCTGGCTTTGCACTCCAGATAGTCCTGGACTTACAACTGGGCCCAAAATGCCTATTAAGCGAATTGCCGCAGTGATTAAGTTAGTAGCACGGTCGTTAAGTTTCCCCCATTGTCAGAAGGTCGCAAAAGGGCATCAAGTGACTCTGGGGGACACTGCAACCGTCATAAGTACATGCCAGTTGCCCAGCCTCTGAATTCTGATCGCGTGACCCTGGGGAATGCCGCAACGTTCGTAAGTGTGACAAACGGTCCTCAGTCACTTCTTCCGGTGCCGTTGAAACTTTCAACGGTCACCAAACAAACCGTTGTAAGTCAAGGACGGTTGGATCTCGAGTCTGTACTCGGTGTCTCTGTAGTAAGACAAAACCTTGCAAAGTCAAACACCTCGCTGTAACTTAAACCAGTGGTTCTTAACCTGGGCAATATCGCCCCCCCAGGGGGCGATTGCATTTTTCAGGGGGGCGATGGAATGAAAAGGGGCGACACGGGGGCGAAGGAACGAAAAGGGGGCGATATGGGGGCGATGGAGTGAGACATTTTGGGGACACTTTTGAGACTTTTTCGTACAGCGAATTGCTGTATATCTGTCGTACACAAACATCAGATCGCTCGCTATTAGTGGATTGAATTGTGTTTTCAAATGTTCCTCCAGCTAGCTTCAGTACAGAACGCCGTACATATCTTATCTTCATGCGCGTTGCGCAGCAGCCTCTACCCATACAGTGGCGTGCCATTGGCCAGAATATGGGAGATATGGGGAAAAGACTGGAAATAAATTATTTGCATCGATATGCCCTGATGACAATTTTAAAGAAAACAAAAAAAGGGTTTGCATAAATTGGAGAATTATTTCCTATGTTGTGATTGAGAGGTTGTGTTGGGGGAGGGGGGTGAGGAGAACTTCCTCATTGGCTCAAGGGGGGCGATTCGTTCAAAAAGGTTAAGAACCACTGACTTAAACCATCTACAGCAGTGGTTCTCAACCTGTGGGTCGGGACCCCATTTGGGGTCGAACGACCATTTCACGGGGGTCGCCAAACAACGCAGTCCGCCATTTTTTTCCCCCTTTTCCTTAGCTGTGCTACTCCCTTTGATTCTATTGGCTTTTGAAAGCCAATAGAATAGACTCTCTTGAGGAAAATGTAAATAAGAAACAATGGGGCAATAAGGACAAATATTTCAAAAAAGAAAGAGAGGGGAAATGTAAAGAATAGAAGAGTACTGTTACCAGCTGCTGTTAACAAAAAAGGATATATTGCGTGTGTATGTGTGCAATGTTTGATGTGTTGTGTTTTGTTTTGTTGTTGGTCTAAGCCAGTGGTTCTCCACCTGTGGGTCGGGACCCCATTTGGGGTCAAACGACCATTTCACGGGGGTCGCCAAACAACGCAGTCCGCCATTTTTCCCCCTTTTCCTTAGCTGTGCTACTCCCTTTTATTCTATTGGCTTTTGAAAGCCAATAGAATAGACTCTCTTGAATAGAGACTAATTCTATTGGCTTTCAAAAGCCAATAGGAATTGTCCAGACTGTCTCTGCCCTGCTGAGCCCGCCAAAAGTCCCATTCTGCAAACGGTGCTGCACCAGTTGAGTAGTCCTCGACTTATGACCGGTTGGGGGGTCGCAGCATTAAAAAGGTTGAGAACCTCTGATCTACAGCTTGTGAAAAGATGAAAGAGTCTACAATATTTGTAGGAAATACCTCCTAAATTGATTTGCAAGCAGATCCGGACATTCAGGCCCAGGATTTGTTTAATGGTTCCGCCCACCAAATTAAGAATTGAACTCAGGGGACGCTGAAGGAAATTCGGCCTGGAGCCGTCACTCCATTGGAGAGAGCTGCCCTGGAGAAAAATAAAAGGAGAACCTCATGAGATCCGGCGTCCTGGAGGGGCTTTTTCTGAGAGGCCGCTGGACTTTCTGGTTTTTCCTTGAAGGCATTTCACCGCTTCCCATCCGAGAAGCTTCTGAATGAAAATCTGGGTTACCGACTTACCCGTAATGTAATCAGGTCAAAGAATATTCGGACTAGCCAGGATCGAGACTGACCAGCAAAGAGATTATTATTTTTTTTTTGACAGAAGTGGACCCAATACAGGCAAGTCCCCGACTTACAACTGCAACTGAGCCCAATGTTTCTGCTGTTAAAGCAAAAAACGAAACTTCTTGATTGATTGATTGATTATTACTATTAAAAAGTGAAGCTCAAAGGCGCCAGATGTTTTTAAAGCTGGACGTACCTTTTGGTGGCTTCCTCCTATCCAGAACAGAACCGGTTTTCGTGCTTGGTAAATGGCCAACTTCACCAGGAAGGCGTTGTGTTGGGCACTCGAGATGCTGGTGAGGTGTCCGTTTGGGACGAAGCTTTGGCAAGTCCTCTAGGAAGTAATGATCGGAGAGAGGAAGGTAAACGGAGCAGCTGTGAATCGGAGGCGTGGTTCAGACTGGAGAGTGTGCGGGAATGGAGTGAAGAGAGAGGGAAGAGGGAGGGAGCTAGGGAAGAATGAGAGAAAGGGAAGGGGAAAGGGAGGCAGAAAAGAAGGAGGGAAGGAGTAGGAAGAAAGGAAGGAGAGAAAGAGATAGGAATCCGGGAGAGAAGGAAAAGGAAGAAGGAAAAGGAGAAGGAAGAAGAAAGGAAGGAAGGAAGGAAGGAAGAAAGGATGGAAGGAAGGAAGGAAGGAAGGAAGGAAGAAAAAATGAAAGAGAAGGAAGGAAAATGAAAGGGAAGGAAAGAAAAATGAAAGGGAAGGAAGGAAGGAAAATGAAAGGGAAGGAAAGAAGGAAGGAGGAAAGGAAGGAAGGAAAGAAGGGAGGAAAGAAAGAAAAAGGAAAGGAAAGGAAGGAAAGAAAGAAGGGAGAAAGGAAGGAATGAAGGAAGAAAGGAAAAATGAAAGAGAAGGAAGGAAAATGAAAGGGAAGGAAAGAAGGAAGGAGGAAAGGAAGGAAAGAAGGGAGGAAAGAAAGAAAAAGGAAAGGAAGGAAAGAAGAAGGGAGGAAGGAAGTAAGGAAGGAAGGAAGGAAGGAAGGAAAAATGAAAGAGAAGGAAGGAAAATGAAAGGGAAGGAAAGAAGGAAGAAGGAAATGAAGGAAAGAAGGGAGGAAAGAAAGAAAAATGAAAGGGAAGGAAGGAAAGAAAGGAGGGAGGGAGGAAGGAAGGAAGGAAGGAAAGAAAGAAGGAAGGAAGGAAGGAAGGAAGGAAGGAAGGAAGGAAGGAAGGAAGGAAGGAAGGAAGGAAGGAAGGAAAGAAGGGAGGGAGGGAGGGAGGGAGGAAGGAAGGAAAAAAGTCAAGCAAATAAGAATATGAGGGAGACAGAAAATAAAACATTCCATGGATCAATATGTCTGGAACGTCACAGAGTGCTAGAGAACTCTGTCAATGCTTCTTCACCTCCAGGCCTCCGAGGCCTAGAACGGACTTCCAGAAACAGCCTGGGCTCCGCCGGTTCTCCGTAGTCAACAAAACCTAGCTACCGGTTCTACCGAACCGGTGCCAACCGGCTGAATCCCACCACTGAGACAGGGTGTTTGGATAAGAAAAATCTCCTTTGAAGAGGATGGCTGGGAAGATGTCCATACCTCAGCTTCTGCCCACGTCCGTTTGCTCCTGGACATACATGTAGCAGTGGCCCGAGTAACTCATCCAGCCATCTCGACAACCTTCTTGACAAAAAGAGCTTCGGTATTCCAGAGCAGAGTCAGGAACAGGAGGACGTCAGACTTCGTGGGAGGAAGATTGTTTTGAACGCCGGCATTTGGATAAAAGGGCCGGTGGTCGTGGGGCTGGATCCATCTGTGGCCTTTTAAGACACAACCAAGTAAATAATAAAAAGACGTAAGGAGAATTCCCCCCCCCCTTTTAATACAAGAAAACCCCCATATTGGAAAAGAAATGCCTGCACCCCACCCCCAGAAGAGACAAGTCTCCCCCGAAGTAAAACCATTCAAGTGGCCGGCCCCTCTGAATGGATAGTTTCCATTCATCAAGACCAGGGGTAGTCAACCTTGGGTCTTTTATGACTCATGGACTTCAATTTCCAGAATTCCTGAGCCAGCTTAGCTGGCTCAGGAATTCTGGGAGTTGAAGTCCACGAGTCATAAAAGACCCAAGGTTGACTACCCCTGATCAAGACAAACTATTCATAAACAAAACTACAGCGACAACCTCCACAGAAGACCGGAACTGTTCCGATTAAAAAGCAGGGATATATAAAACCTACATTCCCCACCCAGAGTCCAGGACAGGGCATGACCTCCCAGCTACAAGGAGTCAGGCAACAATAATTAGAATACTAAAAGGGCACACTCACGCACAGATTAAAGTACATTTCACAACCAACCTAGGCATCTCAATCACAAAGGCCTAAAGCAGTGATGGCGAACCTTTTAGAGACCGAGTGCCCAAACTGCAACCCAAAACCCACTTATGCATCGTCGGGTGCTGGGTGGGCGTGGGCCCATCAACTGGGTGTGGCCCATTGGCTGGGCGTGGCCCATTGGCTGGGCGTGGCTGCGGTGGGTAACGGCAGACTGGGTGGGGCTAAAAAGTTCAATCAATCAATTCCAACTTTGCAAGATCTTTTTTTTTCCCACGAGAAGTTGAAATTGACTGATTGATTGAACCTTTTTTTATTTTTGCACACGTTGGTGGAGGCCTAAAGCGAGAAGGTTTTATAAAACCCAGCTGAAGGCCTAGGACTGGGGCGACGGTGTGTGTGCCCACAGAGAGGGCTCTGAGTGCCGCCTCTGGCACCCGTGCCATAGGTTCGCCACCACTGACCTAAAGAATATATAAAAGCCCACCTACTCTCAACCCATTTGATCAGCCACCTCAGAAACATGCTGTTGTCACTGTAGTTTCTGGCTACCAAAGTAACAAGACCTCCTTTCCAAAATGCAGCTTGCCTCTCTTTTATTTCAGCGTCTTTCTCCCGGCTTGGAACTGGAGCAGATTTTACTTCCAACAAAGAGAAGCGGCCCATCCAGTTCTCTCAAATGGTGGAAAGAGCCCAAATTGGGCACCCACAAAACTTTTTTTTATATATAGAATTGTCTCTGGAGATTGTCCATCTTCCAGGTTATGGCTGTCCCAAATGTGCTTTTTCTCCAAAAGGCAGCTGGATTTTCCTGATTTATTTTCTTGAAAATGTTTCGGTTCTCATCCTAGGAGATTCTTTCCTTCTGAAAAAGAAGAACTGAAGAAGCTTCTTGGATAAGAAGCAAAATGTGTTCAAGGTGTTTGTGTGTGTGTGTGTGTGTGTGTGTGTGTGTGTGTCTGTTTGTGTATGGAATTGCTATTGCAGTTTACCCTTCATCTCCTTAAGCAAAGGGCAGTTGTGATTTAAAAAAAATCTGAAGGCACGCAGGCCCCTTTAAGACTGATATGGCTAATCAGGCCATTAATTTATCTTTTCCCAAATTAAGATGTGCTATAACCACCACTGCCGTATGTTCTCCTTGCTCTGGGCTTCTTGTCGCATGTAAATTTCCATAAATCCTGCCTAATATAAGCCAGGCTGGCTAGGGATTATGGAGGTTACAACACAACCGTCTGGCTGAGTGGGTGTGATTCCACAAGATCACGAAACCCTTGACTCTCACCTTCAGAAAACGGGAGAAGCAGCGATGTCAGGAAGAGCCACGGAAGAATTTGCAGCCTCATTTCCACGTTGTGGGATGACGTTCACCCAGCACGAAGCAAGGACCCCCTGAAATGAAAACTGGAATTTATATTTCCTTACCTGTTCACAGGTATTTGAAGCTACCTTCAGATCACTCCGACCTTAAACGTTAATTTATTGGGTTAATTAATGATACCCTCGTTAATAAATTATAGAATAGAATTCTTTCTGGACCAAGTGTGATTGGACACAAAAGGAATTTGTCTTTAAGAATCTGGTTCTTTTGAGACACAGAATATAAAGTAGATGATGGTAAGGTGGCTGCCCTTTTAGACTTCACGATAAAGCAGAATAGGTAATGTGGCTTTCCCAACATTTTGTAAACGTTTGCCAGTTTGGGAAGTTTAGGATGGCCAATGTCAGAGAAGATGCCACCTCAAGCCTCCAGTATGCCCCAAGAATGTCCCACCCAAATTCAGCAGTAAAATGGCTAATTCTTAGTAGCCCGAAATGAAGTTCAAAATGATTAAAGTAGAACTGGGAGATCTTAGGAGGGAAAACAAACTACTTTTTACAGATTAACAGAAAATAATAGAGCCGGAAGTGACCTTGGAGATCTTCTAGTCCATCCCTCTCCACAAACAGGAGACCCTATACCATTCCAGACAAGTGGCTGTCCAGTTTCTTCTTAAAAACTTCCAGTGATGGAGCATCCATGACTTCTGGTGGCAAGCTGTTCCACTGGTTAATTGTTCTCTCTGTCAGGAAGTTTCTCCTTAGTTCTAGGTTGGTTCTCTCCTTGATTAGTTTCCATCCATTGCTTCTTGTCCTGCCTTCAGGCACTTTGGAGAATAGCTTGACTCCCTCTTCTTTGGGGCAGCCCCTGAGATACTGGAAGGCTGCTATCATGTCCCCCCTCGTCCTTCTCTTCATTAAACTAGACAGACCCAATTCCAGCAGCCGTTCCTTATATGCTTTGGCCCCTGATCATCTTTGTTGCTCTTCTCTGCACTCTTTGTGGAGTCTCAACATCTTTTTTACATCATGGTGATCAAAACTGGACACAGTATTCCAGATGTGGCCTTACCAAGGCTTATAAAGTAGTACTAACACTACACGTGATCTTGATTCTATCCCTCTGTTAAATGGAACCTAAGATAGCATTGGCTTTTTTTGGTGCCTATTTACATACCCCTAAACAGGAGCCTAGAAGTTTCAACTCAAACTGATGGCATCGCCAGATCCCCTGGCATGTACCTTGTGGTTCCATGTGGTGACCGACGGAGGTGGACAGGCACCAGTTATCCTCAGAGGTGTCCACTGGAGGAATTAAAATATCAGGATAGAAGCAGTGGCTACACAATTGAGGCTCCCACCATGTTTTATGTGCAACACTTTGTCTGCATAAAGAGCTGTAGGGGGGCAGTGGTTAGAATGCAGCATTGCAGGGTGATTCTGCCCACAGCCAGCAGTTCGATCCTGACAGGCTCAAGGTTGACTCAGCCTTCCATCCTTCCGAGGTCGATAAAATGAGGACCCAGATTGTTGGGGGTGACATGCTGACTCTGTAAACCGCTTAGAGGGGGCTGTAAAAGCACTGTGAATTGGTATATAAGTCTAAGTGCTATTTCTATTCTATTCTATTCTATTCTATTCTATTCTATTCTATTCTATTCTATTCTATTCTATTCTATTTCTTATTCCATTTTGTTCTGTTTTGTTCCATTTCTTATTCTATTCTGTTCTGTTCTGTTCTTTGCCATGGTACTGCAGTGGTTAGACTGCAGTACTGCAAGCAGATTCTGCCCACTGCCAGGAGTTCAATCCTGATGGTTCAAGGTTGACTCAGCCTTCCATCTTTCCAAGGTCGCTAAAATGAGGACCCAGATTGCTGGGGATGACATGCTGACTCTGTAAACCACTTAGAAGGGCTATAAAACACTATGAAGCGATATATAAGTCCCTTCCTTCCTTCCTTCCTTCCTTCCTTCCTTCCTTCCTTCCTTCCTTCCTTCCTTCCTTCCTTCCTTCCTTCCTTCCTTCCTTCCTTGATGGGACAGTGGTTAGAATGCCGTATTGCAGGCTGACTCTGCCCACTGCCAGCAGTTAGATCCTGACACTCAAGGTTGACTCAGCCTTCTGTCCTTCCAAGGTCAGTAAAAGGAGCACCCAGATCATTGGGGGGCAACAGGCTGACTCTGTAAACCATTTAGAGAGGGCTATAAAAGCACGGTGAAGTGGTATATAAGTCTAAGTGCTAATACTATTAAGGGCTGTGGTGGCGCAGTGGTTAGAATGCCATATTGCAGGCTGACTCTGCCCATTGCCAGCAGTTCGATCGTGACCGGCTCAAGGTTGACTCAGCCTTCCATTCTTCTGAAGTCAGTAAAATGGGGACCCAGATTGTTAGGGGCAAATACGTTGACTCTGTAAACCACTTAGAGAAGGCTGTAAAGCACTGTGAAACGGTATAAAAGTCTAAGTGCTGATGATGTTGCTACTGCTGCACAGCCATGGCTGCCACCTTGCCACACATTTTGCAACATGCCCACAGCCCACAGAGGCTTTCAGCTGTCTAGCGTTTGACCCAGTTGCTTTGACTGACAACTAGGAAGCAAACTGTTTTCTTTGGAAACATCTGCACCCGAGAGAGAGTCCACATGCTTCGCATACATAAGCAGTCGTGGACCTAGCAGCCTTCCACGAACATATTGCCATGCGTTCTGGGATTGCACAATTATAAATTGTAATTATGGAATGCATTTGCATGCGCTTATGGAAACCCCTTCGTTGTGCACCGAGTGCTCGCCTGGGAAAAAAACGTCCACCTCCCACGTAATTTAAGCGTTTTCCAAAACGTCCAGCCCAGGAGTTCAAATTGGGCCGAGCAGATAATTAACAATTTCTGCAGCTGTCTGGAAATTAGCGCAAGGTATCTGGATGTACTAGTGCCTGTCAATCAATCCCTGGGTCTTCAGAGACCACCCGGGAGAAAATATTCTGCAACAATCTAAATTAAAATAGAATAGAGCTGGAAGGGAGCTGGAGGTTTATCTGTGTCCTCAGAGTCAGCTGAGTAGTGCAGATGGTTGGAACTGCTGAAAGGATTGTGTTCTAGAAGGTTCCAAGAAGACTCCACACCCATTTGCACCACTCAGATGACCCCAAGGACACAGATAAACCTCCAGGTGGCCTCAACGACCCTCTAAAACAGTGGTTCTCAACATGGGGGTCAGGACCCCATTTGGGGTCGAACGACCATTTCACGGGGGTCGCCAAACAATGAAGTCCGCCATTTTTTCCCCCTTTTCCTTAGCTGTGCTACTCCCTTTTATTCTATTGGCTTTTGAAAGCCAATAGAATAGACTCTCTTGAATAGAGTCTAATTCTATTGGCTTTCGAAAGCCAATAGGAATTGACCAGGCTGTCTCTGCCCTGCTGAGCCCACGAAAAGTCCCATTCTGCAAACAATGCTGCACCAGTTGAGTAGTCCTCGACTTACGACCGGTTGAGTAGTCCTCGACTTACGACCGGTTGGGGGTCGTGGCATTAAAAAGGTTGAGAACCACTGAAGTAGAACCTTTGTTTTGTTTTGTTTTTTTTAAAAAAGTAGCTTTTCTTTGAGCATCAAATGCAGGACAGCCAACAATGGAGGAGAAGTTGCTAACTCTTTCTCTTAGGATTCCAAGAAGCCACCTACATTTCTGAATTCTCCCCACGAGTTTATTTCTTATGGCATATCAATAGCTGTTTAATATTAATGCCTAGACTGCTATATGGAGATTTGTGACGATAGGAGGGGGGGAGGGAGATGTCGAGAAGAAGCTTTTAAAAACAGCAAGAAGGAATTAAGAGCCATGAAAAATGCATGCCATTAAACAAAGCACCCGTATAATGCAATGCACCTGTTCAATAGAAGTTACCTGTTTTGTAGATATTTCGTTCTCCTTTTTTGATCCTTGGCAGGCAGTAGGAGAGCTTTTAGGTGATTCCTGTGTAGAAGGAGGCTAATAAAAAGCTATCCAATTCTTATGTACTTTCGGCTTCTTAAGCAAAGAAAGGTGTATTGGGTTGCCTTGTTGATTTTGCTAGTGATCCCTAAAGGTTTCAGAAGTGACATGTCTGGGGTTTCTTTTGCCATCAAGTTGGGACTTACCAATACACAAAGCAGGATGAGAGGCAGCCAGGCCAGTTGGGGCTCTGGAAGAACAAGGTTCCTTGGGTTGACAAGAGAGACAGTTGAATGATCAGAAACTGCAGAACGAAAATTGAAGATGCTGGTCGAATGGTCTTCCTTTCCCGGAAGTGGACAAAAGTCTGGTCCAGCTACTCCGACGTTTAAACCCAGTTAGAAGGAAAGACCTACTCTCTCGTTTATGAATAGGCTGAATTTTTAGCAGAACAACAGAGTAAGAGAGATTAAAAACCGACTGAGATTAGCCCAAGGTTGTCTTCTGAAGGTGGAGGGCAGATCAGAATTTATGTAGCCCTGTTCTCTTTGAAACCTCTTCAAAGAAAAACAAGAAAGTCCTGAAAAAGCACCTTTGGAATGGAGTTGGAAGGGACCTTGGAGGTCATATAGTCCAACCCCCTGCTCAGGCAGGAAACCTATACCATTTCAGACAAATTGCTGTCCAATCTCTTCTTAAAAACTTCCAGGGATGGAGCTCCCACAACTTCTGGAGGCAAGTCGTTCCACGGGTTAATTGTTTCCAATGAGAGGACATTAATCTCCTTAATTTCAGGTTGCTTCTTTCTTTGATGAGTTTCCATCCATTGTTTCTCATCTTGCCTTCTGGTGCTTTGGAAAATAAATGGACCCCCTCCTCTTTACGGCAGCCCCTCAAATACTGGAATACTGCTATCATGTTGCCCCTCTTCTGCTTTTCTCTAGAGTCTGGACTATCCAAGCCCAAATCCTGCAGCTGTTCTTCATATGCTTTGGAGAAGAGCTTGACTCCCTCTTCTTTGGGGCAGCCCCTGAGATACTGGAAGGCTGCTATCCTGTCCCCCCTCGTCCTTCTCTTCATTAAACTAGACATCCCCAATTCCAGCAACCGTTCCTTGTATGTTTTAGCCTCCAGTCCCCTGATCATCTTTGTTGCTCTTCTCTGCACTCTTTCTAGAGCAGTGGTTCTCAACCTTTCTAATGCTGTGACCCCATAATACAGTTCCCCATGTTGTGGTGACCCCCAACCACTTATACATCACCGGGTGCCAGGGGCGTGGCCAAAGAAAAGGGGGAAAAATGGCGGACAGCCTTGTTTGGCGACCCCGTGAAATGGTCGTTCGACCCCAAATGGGGTCCTGACCCACAGGTTGAGAACCACTGGTCTAGAATCTCAACATGTTACTGGATGACTTCTGCCATTGTAGAAAATACCTTAGTTTGTTAAAAAATGCGGCGCTGATAGAAAGAAAGCATCACCAATATCAGCGGGACCGTCAATATCTAACTTTACTTATACCTATGGATAATCCTCATTTTGCTGTCGTTTCTTAGTAGCACAAGCTGGCATCTTCCGAAAGTGGAGGGTGTTGTTGTTGTTTTTTTAAAATATTTATTTATTTTATTTTCTGCCACCAGAATTATGGGACATTCGGAGGTGAAATCAGAATGTGAACAGTGTATGACCAGGCTTCTTCCCTTAAAAAAAAAAAAAATCTTACGTAGAGAAAAGTGGTACAGTTACTCCTTGACGTACGTCTGCAATGGAACCCAACCTTCCCGTTGCTAAGGGAGACACGGGTGAAGTGAATTTTACAACCTTTCTCACCACAGTTGTTAAACGAGACACAGGTTATTCAGTGAGTCTGGCTGAATTTGAATTTGCTCGGCAAAAGGGGGATCACGTGATCACGGCTGTCATTTTGAACGGTCACTAAATTAATTGTTGTAAGTCGGGGAGAAGGCGTGGCTGTTGAATCTTGCTGGTTTCCCTCCCTACGAAGTTTTTTCTTAAATAAACATGACTTCACCAATGCAAGCACCACTTTATGTTTGATTTAGTGTCGGTTATTAAAAGGGGACGACAGAGAATGAGATGGCTGGATGGAGTCCCTGAAGCAGTAGGTGTGAGCTTAAATGGACTCCAGAAGATGGTAGAGGACAGGAAGGTCTGGAGGAACGTTGTCCATGGGGTCATGATGGGTCAGACATGACTTCGCAATTAACAACAACAACAACATTAAAAGGTTTAAGGGAGAGAGAGAGAGAGAGAGAGAGAGAGAGAGAGAGAGAGAGAGAAAGAGAGAGAGAAAGAGAGAGAGAGAGGAGGATCACCGTGATATTTACTCTGGCTTTCCTAAATAACGAAACTTTCAGGATGTTTAAGGCTCCGTTCAAGCTCAATTTAACACACACACACACAATCTTCTCTTTCGTTTTGCCTTTTGTTAAACCCAATTCTAATATTTGAATACTCTTGGGTGCCACTAAACAATCTTAGAATGTATTTGCACTCTTTTAAACAGCCCTTTGAGGTGATGGATTAGGATTGGCAGCAAATATTTATAAATGGATGAAAGAGGTTCTCATTTCCCGCCTGCTTGTTCTATAGCCAGGCGGACTTTGGCTCTGTTCGTGATGAGAATTAGGAAGCATCGTCAAATAATTGGAAAGTTGAACTCCTATCACCGAAGGATTCATCCCAAAGAAAGAATCTCCCAATCAAGAGGGGGGGAGCACACTTCAGAAGGGAAAACCCAACCTTGAAGAGCCCTTAAAAGTATGTGAGTGTGTACAGGTGTGTGTAGAGACAAGGCAGGAAGATTGACAGACCAGAAGATGCAACCACCAAGAAAATAGCTGCATCAACTCTACAACTGTCAGTTGTAAAAGAATAGAACATTTACAAAAAGAAAAATTTGGAAGTCAATCAATCAGAACAGAATTGGAAGGGACCTTGGAGGTCTTCTAGTCCAACCCCCTGCTCAAGCAGGAGACCCTATACCACTTCAGACAAGGGCCTGTCCCGTCTCCTTAAAAA
>CM077921.1:2519735-2604735 GCA_039797435.1 Crotalus adamanteus | reverse complement strand
GTCCAAATTAGACACCTATTGTCGGAGAAGGTGCAAGGAACCTAGAACTAAGCAACCTTAGAACTAAGGTTCTAAGCAACCTAGAAGAAGCAACCTAGAACTAAGGAGAAATTTCCTGACAGTTAGAACAATTGACCAGTGGAACAACCTGCCTCCAGAAGCGGTGAATGCTCCATCACTGGAGGTTTTTATGAAGACACTGGACAGCCATTTGTCTGAAATGGTATAGGGTCTTCTGCCTGAGCATGGGGGTGGACTAGAAGACCTCCAAGGTCCCTTCCAACATTATTGTTATTGTTATTATATAGGATTGACAATACTGACAATCTTGGATCTTCTAGTGCAGCATCCTTTTTCCTATAACCAAAAGTCCACCAGAAAAAGAATTCTTGAGACCTCAGGGTTCTAATTCAAAAATGTATTAATTAAAAATACCTTGTTTACGATGAAAAGAGTTGGAAGGGACCTTGGAGGTCTTCTGGTCCAACCCCCAACTCAAGCAGGAGACCCTATTCCACTTCAGACAAATGGCTGTCCAATCTCTTCCTAAACGCCTCCAGTGATGGAGCATCCACAACCTATGCCATTCCATTGATTAATTGTTCCAACTGTCAGGAAATTTCTCCTTGCTCCTAGCTTGCTTCTCTCCTTGATTAGTTTCCATCCGTTGCTTCTTGTCCTACGTTGGAGAATAGGTTGACCAAAGCGCTTGAATGCAGAACAAGAATCAAAGGATGGAAACTTTTAGAATTATTGCAAAGCAAACTTGTCAACAAAAGTAGACTTACAGTCCAGGAAGACGGCAGCTTGGAACCTGCATAAAGTCCATCTCTGCACACAGGTAGAGATGGAGAAATAGAGATAGAGAGATAGAGACAGAGAAAGAGAAAGAGAGAGAGATATGGAGATGGAGATTGGAGACAGGAGACATTAGAGGATAGAGAGAGAGATGTAAAGAGAGAGAGGTAGAGAGAAAGATAAATGGAGATTGGAGACTGGAGACATTAGAGAATAGAGAGAGAGAGGTAGAAAGAGAGATGGAGACTGGAGACACTAGAGGATAGATAGAAAGAGAGAGGTTAAAAGAGGGAGATAGAGAGAGAGATGGAGATTGGAGACTGGAGACATTAGGGGATAGAGAGAGAGAGGGAGAGAGAGAGAGAGAGAGAGAGAGAGAGAAAGAGGGTAGAGAGAGAAAGGTAGAAAGAGAGAGATGCAGATGGAGATTGGAGACGAGACACTAGAGAATAGATAGAAAGGGAGAGATAAAGAGAGAGAGGTAGAGAGAGAGAGATGGAGATTGGAGACTGGAGACATTAGGGGATAGAGAGAGAGAGAGAGAGAGAGGTAGAGAGAGTGAGGTAGAAAGAGAGAGAGATGGAGATGGAGATTGGAGACGAGACACTAGAGGATAGATAGAAAGAGAGAGGTTAAAAGAGAGAGATAGAGAGAGAGATGGAGATTGGAGACTGGAGACATTAGGGGAGAGAGAGAGAGAGAGAGAGAGAGAGAGAGAGAGAGAGAGAGAGAGAGAGAGAGAGAGGCTAATCAATGTTACACAATGCAGTAAGACAACTGATTTTTTTTTTTAAAAGCCAGAAGCCAAATTTATATATTTTTTGGGTTTATTTTTACCATCAACAGCTCCTTTCCTGCTGGTCGTTCAGAAACAGTGGAGATGGGAGAACGTCCGAAACGAAATCCTAGCAAACGCCGCTATCCTAAACTGCCACGTGTCCAGGTTCCTTCAAGTGAATGGGACTCGTTCTTAATGAAGGTATCGGAGTTGGTTACCTTTTAGTTTACGGGATCCCAAAGTCAAGACAAGTCCTCCAATCTTATGGGCCTTAGGAAGTAAATTTCTCAGTGCTCGGACGCAGTTGTGTCACGGGCCTGGACTCACAGAGTTCCTTTAGCCACCAAAACGAGCACTTTCTTAAGGAAAACTCCAATCTCATTGACAGACAATACACTGATTCTCGGACCACTGTGGGATTCAGTTAATATTTGAAAGGAAAAGGGAAGCAATCGAAAGAGTAAAATATATTTTGATATACGAAACCTCTCGCCAGCCCAAATGCTTTTCTAACTTGTGCAGGAAGTCCTTGACTTAACGGCCACAGCTGAGCTCAAAGTTCCGTTGTGAGGCAAAAGAATAAAGTCAGCTTTGCCCCATTTTATGACCGTTCATGCCATGGCTGTTAAGCGAATCACTCTGCTGTTAAGTGAGTGACAGGATTGTGAAGTGAATTTGGCTTCTCCCCCTTTGATTTTGCTTGTCATAAGGCCGCAAAAGGGGATCGCCTGACCCCGGGACGCCGCAACTGGCACAAGTGCATGCCAGTTGCCAACCCTTCTAAATGCGAGTCCTTCGCCAAGCCGTTGAACTTTGATCCCGTGACCTTGGAAGCGGCAGTGTGAAAAATAGCTGTTTTTTTCAGGGCTGTTGTAACTTTGAACGGTCCCCAAACCAACTGTAAGTCGAGGACTTATTGTGAGAGAGACTTATTGTGTTTGCCGTTGCTAACCAGACTGGGTCCTTGCCTTGGCAGGGTTTGAACACAGGACAGAAACGCTATTTTTACAGCATTCTGAGCATCTACGACAGCCGAGGCCAGAGGGAAGCACTGTCCCACCGATACACCATCGGCCTTCAGCGCCAAAATGCGCTCGGTGAGTGCCAGCCCAGGTGGGGCCGCGCATCAGCGATCCGGAGAAATTGGAGAACCGTGGGGAAAAGCCGGGGATTATGAGGCCAGTTTTATGAGCCGTGATGGCACCTCTCAGTCATAGCTGGAGCGCACGCCGGTTTATGGGCAGGGTTCCCACAGCCTTCAGCCCCCAAAAGCTTTGTTTTGCTCAGCACAGGCAGGGCGAGCATTCGTACGGGGTGCGCGTTAGTGCGCTCTGCTGTGTTATGTGCTCCTGGCTTCTTTCCTTCGTGACCAGAGGCGAGCTCGCCTGACCAATAACCAGCCAAGGCACAGTGAAGGCCTTTTGTTTCGTTTATTGCCATAAGCGGGGAGAGAAGCAATCAAAGCTTGGTTCTCTCCAAAGTTCCAACCCAAAATATTCCCTTCTTTATACAGCCCTGTGCCGGCCATCACATCTCTCCTCTTTCCCCATTGGCTGAGGGACTATGAGGTTACACTCTTTCCGACTGCCTCCTACCTATTTCCTGCGATATACTAAATCGTACATCACATGTACATTAAAATGAAGAGATAATTTAACTGTGTCAGTTAATATTAATCAACTAACTGCACATGCTCAGTTGCCTGAGTGCTGCCCCCCCCCCCGTTTTCATGATTTCTCAGAACAGTGGTTCTCAACCTGTGGGTCGGGTCCCCATTTGGGGTCGAACGACCATTTCACGGGGGTCGCCAAACAACGCAGTCCGCCATTTTTTCCCCCTTTTCCTTAGCTGTGCTACTCCCTTTTCTTCTATTGGCTTTTGAAAGCCAATAGAATAGACTCTCTTGAATAGAGTCTAATTCTATTGGCTTTCCAAAGCCAATAGGAATTGTCCAGGCTGTCTCTGCCCTGCTGAGCCCGCCAAAAGTCCCATTCTGCAAACGGGGCTGCACCAGTTGAGTAGTCCTCGACTTATGACCGGTTGAGTAGTCCTTGACTTACGACCGGTTGGGGGTTGTGGCATTAAAAAGGCTGAGAACCACTGTTTTAGAAAAATAGGTTCTTTCCTATTTTGCTAGTTATCTTCTCTTACGGATGTTTTTATAGCTTGTCTTCTTCCTTTCCCACTCTAAGATCCAGCTAATTTTCATTATTAAATTTTTGAAGACCTTTCCTTTACTTCTGTCAGCTGTTATTCATGCTCCGTGCCTCGGCCGGGCAGTTTATCTTTAGTGTCCATCCACAGAGAAGAGGGAGTCAAGCTCTTCTCCAAAGCGCCGGAAGGCAGGACAAGAAGCAACGGATGGAAACTAACCAAGGAGAGAAGCAACCTAGAACTAAGGAGAAACTTCCTGACAGAACAGTTAACCAGTGGAACAACCTGCCTCCAGAAGCAGTGAATGCTCTAACACTGGAAGTTTTTAAGAAGAGACTGGACAGCCATTTGTCTGAAATGGTGTAGGGTTTCCTGCCTGAGCAGGGGGTTGGACTAGATGACCTCCAAGGTCCCCTCCAACTTTATTATTATCATTATCATTATCATGGATCATCGCACAGTCAGCCAGATGTTCAGACTGGATTTGGTATTTTGTCTACCTTTCGAGTCCTTACCCAGGACCTGGGATAGGCAGATGTGGATGTTTGATGGTATTACAGATATCGTCGCAGGATGGAAGCAGTTCCTAGTAAGGCCGCCTTTTGCAATTGACTAATGGCGAATTTGTCAATGCCGATGATGGTGTTCAAGTGGTGCTCCAGTTGTTTTGGGATTGCACCCAAGAAGCCTATGACTATTGGTACTACCCTTGCTTGCTTTTGCCACAGTCTTTCTATTTCTATTTGTAGGTCTTTGTATTTTGTTATCTTCTCCAGTTCTTTCTCGTCTATTCTGCTGTCTCCAGGCACTGCCACATCCACTATCCATACTTTTTTGTCTTTCTTATATTATTATTATTATTATTATTATTATTATTATTATTATTAAAAAGGCATCCTGAGACAGCTGAAAAATAAAACCTTTGGAGTGAATATTTAACCTCTCCCCCACCCAAAAAAGAGAGAGAGAAATCTGACTTCTGCAAAATGCATGACATATATCTTCACCTCTGCAGGGAATCCTCGTCTTACGACCACGACGGAGCCCAATGTTTGCGTGGCTCAACAAGTTAAGGGACTTTTGCCCCATTTTGCTACCTTTCTGGCCACGGACGTTAAGCGAATCACAGTGGTTTTTAAGTGGCATCGGGCTTCCCAGTTGACTTGGCTTGTCAGAAAGTCACCCTCGTTACAGGGAGTCCTCGACGTACGGGGAGACCAAAATTTCTGTTGCTAAGTGAGACACTTGTGAAGTGAACTTTGCCCCATTTTATGACCTTGTGGTTAAGTCAGTCACTGCAGTTGTTAAGTTAGTAACACAGTTGTTAAGTGAAGCGGGATTCCCCTGTTACTTTGCTTGTCAGAAGATGCTAAAAGGGGATCATGTGACGCCGGGAAGCTGCAACCGTCGTAAGTCCATGCCAGTTGCCAAGCCTCTGAATTTTGATCACGTGACCCTGGGGATGCTGCAACGGTCGTAAGTGTGAAAAACGGTCATAACTCACTTCTTTGAGTGCCATTGTAAGCAAACTGTTTTGTAAGTCCAGGGCTGTCTGTATTTAAAGCAAGAAAAACGTGCAATTTAATATCCAAAGAGAAACGTTTGCAAAAATATTTTACGTTCTTGCCTAAATCTTAAATAAATAAATGCCACCCTTGGTAGGACCAGCCAGAAGTAAAAATGCAGTTGGTTCAGCAGAGTTTCTCTCCAAAGTTATATAAAAAAAATAAAATAAAAATAAAACTTGGAATTATGTTGTGGGAGGATTTTGACTTCGGATCAGATTCCACAGATGGACGATTCCTCTCTGTGGGGCGAGCAATACGTCTGAACTGATGGGCAAATGGGGCCAGAATTTAAATGAAAACCTGCTTCCCTGCCTTTATAGTCTGAATTTTGTTAAAAAATCTCTCTCTTTTTGTTTCCTTCCAATCCCACCGACTCTCGCCGTTTTGGCCCGCTGTCTGTTTTTAAATATATATATTTTTTTATTCGCAACGCCCAGCCCTAAAATCGTTTCCCCAACCCAATTTGGCTCAAGGTTTTCCCTGACAGACGGCCGATGTTTTTCAGACACAAGCTTTCCCGAGCTGTACTACAATGACCTTGAGGCGAAAACACAGCATGGCTTGCGACAGAAATGTCCCCGGAGGCTCTCAAGTCATCCAGGTTTGTTCCAAAGCTGCTTGTTCGAGAGGCAACTGGAACTATTTTTTTCTTTGAAGATGTTTCTCTCTTCATCCAAGAAGCTTCTTCAGTTCTGACTGAAGGATTAAATCCTTCCATTCCCCACCCTTCAATCAGAACTGAAGAAGCTTCTTGGATGAGGAGAGAAATGTCTTCAAGCCAAAAAACAAAGAAAGTCCAGTTGCCTTTTGGAAAAAAACACCTTTGGCTGACGACGGGAAAGCTCGGAAAAGCCCTTTATTAAGAGTAGATCGCAAGGCCAGCCACGTGACCTCTGAGATTCGAGCCCTGTGTTCAAGTTTCAGTCGAGGGCTCTTCTCTTGAGTGGCCCTCAAGGAAGGTCTCTGCCTTCACTTCTAAAACCTAGAGAATACTTGCAATGATTCATTTAGTGACCGTTCAAAATTAGAACGGCCCTAAAAAAGTGACATGACCGTTTTTCACACTTATGACCATTGCAGCATTCCTGTGGTCATGTGGTCAAAATTCAGACGCTTGGCAACTGACTCATATTTATGACGGTCACAGTGTCCTGGGGTCATGTGATCCCCTTTTGTGATCCCCTTGTGTGGTCATAAGTTGAGGACTTCCTGTTGCTTCTCTCTTTGGTTAGTTTCCATCCATTGCTTCTTGTCCTGCCTTCAGGCGCTTTGGAGAACAGCTTGACTCCTTCTTTGGGGCAGCCCCTGAGATACTGGAAGACGGCTATCCTGTCCCCCCTCGTCCTTCTCTTCATTAAACTAGACATACCCAATTCCAACAACCGTTCCTTGTAAGTTTTACCTCCAGTCCCCTGATCATCTTTGTTGCTCTTCTCTGTACTCTTTCTAGAGTCTCAGCATCTTTTTTACATCATGGGGACCAAAACTGGATGCAGGATTCCAAATGGGGTTTATAAAACCTTACCCCTGGATGATTGTTTTTGTATTGTTGTTTGTTATGTTTTATGTGTTTTTTATTGTTAGCCGCCCAGAGTCCTTCGGGAGTGGGGTGGCTTATAAATTTTAATAATAATAATAATAATAATAATAATAATAATAATAATGTGGCCTTTTAAACCAGCCTAACTCTAAGAAACAGCTCGGTTTGTTCCAGGTTGGTTTTCCCCTTCCAGAGAAATCTGATTTTTTCCCCCATCATTTCGGAAAGCAGAACGTTGTTATTCTAAACAACGCTTGGTTATATCCAGTCAGGGTGCTTTGTTTTGTGTGTGTGTGTGTGTGTGTGTGTGTGTGTGTGTGTGTAAATTACAGAGAAAGAGGCCAATCTAAAAGGAAGCGACGAGAGAAACATTTGTCTCATAATTAAGGCAAGGACACAAGTAGGTCTCTCATCTTTCACTCCCGACAATTTATTGAAAACCGTGTCACATCACCACAGGGACAACAGACGGCAGTAGGCTATTCCGAAGCTCTTCTTGCAATTAAGGTTGTTATTTTCCAACTTTGCAGTCGAGGCATGGCAGGGAACCCTCTCCAGTCCATCAAGTTTTATGGCCTCGCCAACTCACGCTGTCTATGGTGATGGCCCTCCACCCGCGGTTCAGTAATCCTGGATATTTTTTTGAGGTTTTGGGGCCAAAGTAGCAACTAGCTATCAGAATAACAGCTCCGTTTTCCACCCCTCCATCTTTCCTTATCCAAGAGCCGGTGGAGTTGTGAGTGCTTAGGGTCCATCCTTGACCTCCTTTTCAAATCCGTTTTCAGGGCTCATCACCAAGCAGCAGTTGGGATACTACGCTTCCTTCGTAAAAGATTCAAAACCTTGCGGAAGGTCAACGCTAGGAAGGCCGTCACCCTCTAAGGCAGACGGCAAGGGGAGGCCAGCTGCCTTTCTGTGATGAAATATGAATCAAAGAAGCCACAAAAGCTCAGCAGGCTAGGATGAATCACGGTTTGGCGTTGGGGAACAAACGGGGCAGTTTGCCTTCTGCCGGTCCGGCTTTGCAAAACACAACGGACATTTTGGAAAGAAGAGGTGGGACTTGTTTAAAGAGAGGCCACCTTTGCTGGCGAATAAAACAAGAGGATCCTTGCGGAAGCTTCCGTGGTTTAGGCCCAATCCTTGCATTAAAACATTTTACGGAAATCTGTGTGAAATTTGTCAACCCTTGGTCTGAAATGGTATGGGGTTTCCTGCCTAAGCAGGGGGTTGGACTAGAAGACCTCCAAGGTCCCTTCCAACTCCATTCTCCTCCTCCTCCTCCTCCTCCTTGTAAAATGTTTTCTTCATACAATTAGCACACAGGTTATTTCATTTAGCCAGTTCCTAATATTAGTTAAAGCTTAATATTAGTTAAAGCTTACATCACATCACTCCTGTTAATTAAAATATATTTCTTATGATATTTCCCATCTATCTCAAGATGACCTCCAAGGTCCCTTTCAACTATTGTATTGTATTGTATTGTATTGTATTGTATTGTATTGTATTGTATTGTATTGTATTGTAAGTGTGTTCTGGATATATAGATGCATTTTATTCACTAATGGAAACAGGCTAAAGTATGTGGGACAGGATCCGAATGCCACAGCTTGAAACTTTGAAGTACAGAACTTTGCTTTATTATTGGGTATAAGCTTCTATTTCTTTAAGTAGCTCGATCAAGCTGATAGAAGCTACGTTTTTGTGCCTGATTGTGCAGTTTACCAGACAACTGGCTCGGAGGGAAGAAAGCATTAGCACACACAGTTATGGGAAGGCAGCTTTACGCAGAAACTCAAGCATGACACTTTTGTAGACAGATGGTATTTGTGTTTCTCTCTGGGTATTAAAATTGTCCTGACACCTCAGTAAAAGATTAAGGTTGTCGTGGGAAAAAAAACAAAACCAAAGCTTCATCTGTGCTCTGGGGGGAAAAACCTGAGTGTGAATTCAATAATAAGTTCAATAATTTTATAATTCCAGAATCAAATAATTGGATAAATCCAATAATTCGATAAACAAACTCAAGGGGTTTGAGGGCTACTGGGAATGAAAGCAATCTGCAGGGCAGTTTGTAGGAAAATTGTCCTCTACTCATGAAACCACAAATATCTGCATGGAGCAGTAGGTGATGTGTCTACACCATCTCCAGGCAGAACAAGAAGCGACAGATGGACACTAATCAAGGAGAAAAACAAACTAGAACTATGAAGAAATTTCCTCACAGTTAGAACAATTAACCAGTGGAACAACTTGCCTCCAGAAGTTGTGAGTGCTCCACCCCTGGAGATTTTTAGGAAGAGATTGGACAACCACTTGTCAGATTGATACAGGATCTCCTGCTTGAGCAGGGGGTTGGACTAGAAGACCTCCAAGATCCCTTCCAACTTTGTTATTCTGTTATCCCCATGTTCGTCTGCACCACAGACCCCCTGAGTAGTGGACTTCATTTAGTTCTCAGGACTTTTGTTCAATGTTTTTTTAGAACCATGTTCCTCAACCTTGGCAACGTCAAGATGTGTGGACTTTAACTCCCAGAAGGAAAGGTGAGAGGTCCCCTGGGTGGGGAATTCTGGGAATCGCAGTCCACGTAGCTTCAAACTCCCTGAAGCTGAGAAACACAGAAGGACTTCCGTTCTTCAAGTCCTTCTGTTCTCCTCAAGGAACATCTTCCTTTCTCCTTTGGAACAGCTTTGCCTTCAAAAAATCGTGGGCGCTCCATCACTGGAGGTTTTTTAAGGACAGTCACTTGTCTGAGATGGTATAGGTTCTCCTGCTTGAGTTGGGGGCTGGACTAGAAGACCTCCAAGATGCCTTCCAGTTCTATTCTATTCTATTCTATTCTATTCTATTCTATTCTATTCTATTCTATTCTATTCTATTCTATTCTATTCTATTCTATTCTATTCCATTCCACTCCACTCCACTCCACTCCACTCTATCATATTCCATTCCATTTTATTTCATTCCATTCCATTCCACTCCACTCCACTCTACCCTACTCTATTCTACCCTCTACTCTATCCTATTCCACTCCACTCCACTCCATTCCATTCCATTCCACTCCACTCCACTCCACTCTATCCTATTCCATTCCACTCCACTTTATTCCATTCCATTCCATTCCACTCCACTCCACTCCACTTCACTCTACTCTACTCTACTCTCTACTCTATCCTATTCCACTCCACTCCACTCCATTCCACTCCATTCCTCTCCATTCCATTCCATTCCACTCCACTCCACTCCACTTCACTCTACTCTACTCTACTCTCTACTCTATCCTATTCCACTCCACTCCACTCCATTCCACTCCATTCCTCTCCATTCCATTCCATTCCATTCCATTCCATTCCATTCCATTCCATTCCATTCTATTCTATTCTATTCTATTCTATTCTATTCTATTCTATTCTATTCTATTCTATTCTATTCTATTCTATTCTATTCTATTCTATTCTGTATCAGCTAAGTGCTGAACTTCATAGGCTGAACCTGATCTTCGGAGGAAGCACCTAGTCCACTGTGAGACACATTTCATCTGGATTAATCACCAAAGCTTTGGTGGTACCTTGTCTTCTTGGTGATCTTTGACCAGTCTCTGAGCCAATATTTTGGTGGGAAGCTGAGGAAAAGGGCATTGTGTTTGAAACAGTCAAGGCGTTGTGTTGAAACAGTCAACTGCAAAGAAAATGGCCCTTGTGCTTGTGTCTCTCAGGGCTGGCTTTGTTTTCCTTCGAGGAGACTGGTCTTCAGGCTCTCCTTGTAAAACTGTTGTTGGCTGCACAATCATTGTAATAGCAACTTCAGCAGAAGTTCGGCCACCTCCTCATTGTGAGGACAAGGCTCCCACACATTGTGCATGACTGTCTTCCTGGCTGTTCCTGGGTGACTGTGTTTGAGGTGGATTGAGGTTTTATAACGACCTTATTTGGGGATTATAATTAAAAGAAAGTGGCTTAGAGGAATTGTGGGTTTCCAAGGATCTGTGACGATTCCCGACCCTTAGAATCAGAATCAGAATAGAGCTGGGAGGCACCTTGGAGGTCTTCTAGTCCATCCCCCCCTATTCCAGACAAGTGGGCTGTCCAATCTCTTCTTAAACCCTCCCACCCAGTGATGGAGCACCCACAACTTCTGGAGGCAAGCTGTTCCACTGATTAATTGTCCTTGCTGTTAGGAATAGAATAGAATAGAATAGAATAGAATAGAATAGAATAGAATAGAATAGAATAGAATAGAATAGAATAGAATAGAATAGAATAGAATAGAATAGAAAATATGGAATAGAATAGAATAGAATAGAATAGAATAGAATAGAACAGAACAGAACAGAACAGAATAGAATAGAATAGAAAATATGGAATAGAATAGAATAGAATAGAAAATATGGAATAGAATAGAATAGAATAGAATAGAATAGAATAGAATAGAATAGAATAGAATAGAAAATATGGAATAGAATAGAATAGAATAGAATAGAACAGAACAGAACAGAACAGAACAGAACAGAATAGAATAGAATAGAAAATATGGAATAGAATAGAATAGAATAGAAAATATGGAATAGAATAGAATAGAATAGAATAGAATAGAATAGAATAGAATAGAATAGAATAGAATAGAATAGAATAGAATAGAATATACGGAATGGAATAGAATAGAATAGAATAGAATAGAATAGAATAGAATAGAATAGAATAGAATAGAATAGAATAGAATAGAAAATATGGAATAGAATAGAATAGAACAGAACAGAACAGAATAGAATAGAAAATATGGAATAGAATAGAATAGAATAGAATAGAATAGAATAGAATAGAATAGAATAGAATAGAATAGAATAGAATAAGAAATGGAATGGAATGGAATGGAATGGCATGGCATAGAATAGAATAGAATAGAATAGAATAGAATAGAATAGAATAGAATAGAATAGAATAGAACTGGAAGGGACCTTGGAGGTCTTCTAGTCCAGCCCCCTGCTCTAGCAGGAGAACCTACACCATCTCAGACAGGTGATTATCTAGAAGAAGTTTTCCACTGATGAATTGTTCTCACTGTCAGGAAGTTTCTCCTTAGTTCTAGGTTGTTTCTCTTCTTGGTGAGTTTCCATCCATTGCTTCTTGTCCTGCCTTCAGGTGCTTTGGAGAATAGATTGACCCCCTCCTCTTCCTCTTTGTGGCAGCCTTGAATATTTGTCCTTGAAGCCAGAGGGCAGTTTAAACATGCACTCTATGCACCTGATCTTTAATAATATCTCTCTGGATCACGGCCCGTCTTGTTAGCAACAAAAACCCTCTGATGGAAATCCTAACCGCCAGATCAATATGCCTTTGCATGTCCTGTAATAGCACCCTCTAAATTAAATTGTCAGAAAGAAATAGAAAAATGAGCCGGGTTCATTTTCGACATTTGACAAGCTGGTTATAAATAAGTCACATGAAACATGGAAAGCTCATTGCTTTTTATTCAGGCGGATCTACATTAACAGCTGCCGACCCAGAGGTTTCGTCAGATCCATTTCAGAGCTTCGGAGTAAATTCTTTCTGTCGTGTTTGCGATGAAAATCAGTCGCTACAAATAAGGACTTTAGGAAAACAAATTTTGAGGGATAACCTCAAAGTCTTCGGGATAGCATCCTGGATGCTGGGAAAATTATATTTGGCAGGAGCATCGATCTGCGTCAGGTTTAATGCTTCCTCTGAGCTGAAAGCACAACAATGGGCCGGTCCGACGCTAATTGTGGGAAACAGCAACTGACATGCCAAATTCAGTGGGTTCTTGATTTACGTCCACAATGGAGCCTGGGATGGTTCACTTAACCCAAGGGTAGGCCACCTTGGCTCTTTTCTGACTGGTGGACTTCAACTCCCAGAATTCCTGAGCCAGCCACACTGAGGGAAAAGGAAAAGGTTTCCAAGCTGAGCCATGCTGACTCAGGAATTCTGGGAGTTGAAGTCCACGAGTCATGAAGGGGCCGTAGTTCCCCCATGCTGGCTGAAGAATTCTGGGAATTGAAGTCCACAAGTCATGAAGGGGCCATAGTTCCCTCATGCTGGCTCAGGAATTCTGGGAGTTGAAGTCCACGAGTCATGAAGGGGCTAAGGTTTTCCCCATGCTGGTTCAGGAATTCTGGGAATTGAAGTCCACGAGTCATGAAGGGGCCGTAGTTCCCCCATGCTGGCTGAAGAATTCTGGGAATTGAAGTCCACAAGTCATGAAGGGGCCATAGTTCCCTCATGCTGGCTCAGGAATTCTGGGAGTTGAAGTCCACGAGTCATGAAGGGGCTAAGGTTTTCCCCATGCTGGCTCAGGAATTCTGGGAATTGAAGTCCACGAGTCATAAAAGAGCCAAGGTTGCCGACCCCTGACTTAACCGCTGTGGCAAGAAAGATCATACAATGGGGCAAAGCTCACTCTCCAGCCATCTTGCGTAGCAGCGGAAAAATGGGGCTAAATTGTTGTGATAAGTTGAGGACTACCTGAGTATTCTCTCCAGACCACAGAAGGAAACTGACCGAGGAGAGAAGAAACCTAGAACTGAGGAGAAATTTCCTGGCACCGAGAACAATTAACCAGTGGAACGGCTTGCCACCAGAAGTCGCGGGTGCTCCATCACCGGAGGTTTTTAAGAAGAGACTGGACAACCGTTTATCTGATGTGGTTTAGGGTCTCCTGCTTGAGCAGGGGGATGGACTAGAAGACCTCCAAGGTCCCTTTCAACTCTGTTATTCTATAATTCAGTAAGGGTCTCCTGCTTGAGCAAGGGGTTGGACTAGAAGACCACCAAGGTCCTCTCATGCTCTGTTATTCTGAAGTCTGCATATTTACTCAGCAAGAATGGAGACATTCCGAGCACAAAACAGCCAGACTGACTTGTGCGGGGTGAAACTCAATTCAGCAAATGAGAAAATGAATGCTTTAAGAATCTGCCTAGAATGATAAACTTTGGCTTCTTAGAACTGGTCCCAAGCCAAGCAAGATCTGAGGGGCCCGATTAAAGCAAAGGCTGTTAGCAAAAAGAATGCACAAACCAGACGATGAAACAATATCGCTCTGTTTCCCTAGAGTTCACACAGAGAGCATTCTTTTTTTTTTTTTTATTAAAAATTTTTATAAATTTTTACAAAAAGACAAAAAAAACAATACAATACAATACAAAAACAAAGCAAAACAAAACAAAGCAAAACAAAACAAAACAACCCTTCCCCAACCCTCCCCAAAACCCCCACTCCCTCCCCCCCCCCCGGAGCTTCCCAGAGCAGAATATAGGTTTAATTAAAAAAAGTTAAAAAAATTATATGAAAAGAGAAAAAAAAATATAACACTAAAATATATGTGTATATATAAAAATAAAAGTTATAAAAAAGCTAGATGATATTTTTTTATATCCAATTTAAATTGTATAAACTTTATCCATTTATCCCAAACAGCAAGAAATTTCTCTTGCGATTGTTCTTTTAAGAAAGCCGAAATCTTTGCCACACAGAGAGCATTCTTGATCTGGACTCAAAGGCAAGCATTGTGATGAGTAACTGCTCCGTTCTTGGCGAGCAGTGATTCCTTCGGGTGAGAGTCACTCACGGATGACATGAGAGGGAAAACGTCCAGAAGAAAGACAGGAGAGGACTGGGTGGATGCGAAAAGAGCTGAGATGGTTGAGTGACGTCTCCGTTGAAGGGCCCACCAGGCAAAATGACAGTCATCATGGCAGGATCAAAGCCTTGCCACATTATCCACATAAGCCACACACATTCACCAAAAGTGGGACTTGGGTTGCAAGGCCAGGACCACCATCTTGTCTGCTTTGATCTTCTCTCCAGTGGAGGGCATGGATGGAAAATTCTGACTGGGGGGACATCCCCCAAAGGTGCTTTTTTTTTTCAAAAGGCCACTGGACTTCCTTTGTTTTTTTTTGAAGACGTTTTGCTTCTCATCCAAGAAGCTTCTTCAGCTCTGGGGAATGGAAGGATTTATACTCCTTGTAGACAGCTGGTCATTTGCCTTCTTTTGGGAGGGTTGTTGGGGAAACAAAACCACCACTTCGCAAACGCACGGCACAACATAAGAGAACAAACCGATCGGGACAAGAGTCAGCCATCCATCTGCATCTGAAGACAGCAAAGTCCACATTTTGAACAGAGAGGACCACTGGTTTGAAAGGGAGGTCCAAGAGGCCATCTAGGTCAAAACTGAACTGCCCTCCCTCAACAGAGGGGAAGGGATCTGACACCACCCATCTCCTGTCTATAACACCATCCTTTCAGCAGTCCCAGGAAGGCTCCGCAGCCATTTGCACCACTCAGGTGATCCTGAAGACACAGATAAGCCTCCAAATGGTCTCAACAACTCTCTAAAAGAAGGCAAATGACCAGCTTTCTGCAAGGAGTATAAATCCTTCCATTCCCCAGAGCTGAAGAAGCTTCTTGGATGAGAAGCGAAACATCTTCATGGAAAAACAAAGGAAGTCCAGTTGCCTCTTGAAAAAGCACCTTTGGGACAACCATGGACCTGGAGGACTGAGAGTCTCCAGAGAGATTGGGTGAATATTTGAAAGCTAGTGTCATGGTTCCGACAGATGACACTCTTCAAAGAACTTCGAGGCATGGTTTACCTTAAAGAATCTTTATTTGAGTAGCATAGCACCAGCACGTACATAGGCGAAGCACCATTAAAAGGCAAAGTCAGGCTTTATCAGGACATAAGATCTTTTAAGACTCTCCTCCTCCCCTTCCTCTCCTCCTTCTCCACCTCCTCTTCCTCCCCTTTCTTCCTCTTCTTTTTCTTCCTTCTCCACTTCCTTCTTCCTCCTCCTCCCCCTTTTCTTCCTCCTCCTGTTTTTCCTTCTTCTCATCCTCCTCCTCTTCCTCTCCTCCTTCTCCACCTCCTCTTCCTCCTCCTCCCCCTTTTCTTCCTCCTCCTCCTCCTCCTCCTCTCCTCCGTCTCCACCTTCTTCCTACTCCTCCCCTTTCTTCCAACTCCTCCTCTTTTTCTTCCTCCTCCTCTTCCTCCTCCTCCTCTTTCTTCCTCTTCTTTTTCTTCCTTCTCTTTCTTCCTTCACCTCCTCTTCTTCCTTTTCCTCCTCCCCCTTTTCCTCCTTCTCCTCCTCCTGTTTTTCCTTCTTCTCATCTTCTTCTCCTCCTCTTCCTCTCCTCCTTCTCCACCTCCTCTTCCTCCTCATTTTCTTCCTCCTCCTCCTCTCCTCCTTCTCCACCTTCTTCCTACTCCTCCTGTTTTTCCTCCTTCTCCTCTTTCTCCTCCTCCTCTTCCTCTCCTCCTTCTTCACCTCTTTTTCCTCCTCCTCCCCCTTTTCTTCCTCCTCCTCCTCATTTTTCCTCCTTCTCATCTTCTTCCTCCTCCTCCTCTCCTTCACCTCTCCTCCCCTTTCTTCCTACTCCTCATCTTTTTCTTCCTTCTCCTCTTCCTACTCTTCCTCTTCTACTCCTCCTCTTCCTCTCCTCCTTCACCACCTCCCCTTCTTCCTCCATCCCCTTTTTCTTCGTCATCTTCCTCCTTCTCATTTTCTTTTTCCTTCTCCACTTCCTCTCCTCTCTCCTCCTCTCTCCTCCTCCTCCTCCTTCCCCTTTTGCCATTTTAACACAGTCCCTGCCATGAGCCAAACTCTTGTTCCTTGATCAGCGTTTGTAAACTCCTTTCTTTTGAAGCCAGACACACACCCTGATACAAACGCAGTTGCCGGGGAAAGCACGAAGCAATGAAACCCCGTGGAAGTGAAATCAAACCTAAAATTAATCGTTTCTATCTGAAGCAGACAAGGCCGAGCGCTTACAGACGATGACCGGACTGATTAACGGCGCATTACAATATATTTGGTTATGTTCAGAAGTAGGCAGAGATACTAAGGAAGACCAAAAAAAAGGGGGTCATATTTCAGGTAATTCCTACCATTAAAGGGGCTTCAAGTGGTAAAAGGGAGGCGAGAGATTTATTTGTTAATTTCCTTCGGTGAACAATGGAGAAATGAACTCGGGGGGATTGAATCCATAAATGCATTATGGATTAGCTCAAGGATTTATCTTTGTCAGGCTGTGTTAAATGAGAATGCCTGGGTCCTCCATTAACATGAGAACTGCAGTAGAAAAGGGAGGGGGGGTGGAGGATCTGAAACAGGATTTCAGGAGAAAAACATCTAATTGCAAATGTCTGTGGAGGTCCTCCGTCATCCAGGCCAGGGTTGTCCCAAAGGTGCTTTGGGCAACTGGACTTTCTTGTTTTGCTTTGAAGACGTTTCGCTTCTCATCCCAGAAGCTTCTTCAGCTCTGACTGGATGGTGGAGAACGGAAGGATTTATACTCCTTGCAGACAGCCGGTCATTTGTCTTCTTTTAGAGAGTCATTGAGGCCACTTGGAGGTTTATCTGTGTCCTCATGGGACTTTCTTATTATTCTTTGAAGACATTTCCCTTCTCATCCCAGAAGCTTCTTCAGCTCTGACTGGATGGTGGGGAATGGAAGGATTTATACTCCTTGCAGACAGCTGGTCATTTGTCTTCTTTTAGAGAATCGTTGAGGCCACTTGAATGTTTATCTGTATCCTCATGGGACTTTCTTATTATTCTTTGAAGACATTTCCCTTCTCATCCAAGAAGCTTCTTCGGCTCTGACTGGATGGTGGGGAATGGAAAGATTTATACTCCTTGCAGACAGCCAGTCATTTGTCTTCTTTTAGAGAGTCATTGAGGCCACTTGGAGGTTTATCTGTATCCTCATGGGACTTTCTTATTATTCTTTGAAGACATTTCCCTTCTCATCCAAGAAGTTTCTTTGGCTCTGACTGGATGGTGGGGAATGGAAGGATTTATACTCCTTGCAGATAGCTGGTCATTTGCATCATTTTTTTCGTTGAGGCCACTTGGAGGTTTATCCGCACCTTCAGGGCCATCTGAATAGCGCAAATGGGTGTGGAAGCTTCTTGGAACTGCTGAAAGGACCGGATTGTAAACGGGAGATAGGAGGACTGCAAGGAATATAAATCCTTCCATCCTCCACCATTTAATCAGAACTGAAGAAGCTTCTGGGATGAGAAGAGAAATGTCTTCAAGGAAAAAAACCAAGAAAGTCCAATTGCAAAACTCATACAATGAAATATGGATCGGCAGGCGTTATTAGCTTCGGGAACCAAGGATCCCTCTTGGAAACAGATCTTAAATAACCACTTCTCTAGTTTTTCTACTGAAACATTCCAATTCATTATCAAATGGCAAAATGTGTACATGTAGTCCTTGAGGGATGACTGGTCATTTAAGGACAATCTGAGGTTATGACAGATTCTTCCCCCTCCCCCCCCCAAAAAAGCTACATACAACCCTGTTTTAAAGTTGCGACAACTTCTGGAGCAGTGGTTCTCAACCTTTCTAATGCCGCGACCCCATAATACAGTTCCCCATGTTGTGGTGACCCCCAACCACTTATACATCACCGGGTGCCAGGGGCGTGGCCAAAGAAAAGGGGGAAAAAATGGCAGACAGCCTTGTTTGGCGACCCCCGTGAAATGGTCGTTCGACCCCAAATGGGGTCCCGACCCACAGGTGGAGAACCACTGTTCTGGAGGCAGGTTGTTCGACTGGTTAATTGTTCTAATGGTCAGGAAGTTTCTCCTTAGTTCCAGGTTGCTTCTCTCCTTGATTAGTTTCCACCTGTTGCTTCTTGTCCTGCCTTCAGGCGCCTTGGAGAATAGCTTGATTCCCTCTTCTTTGGGGCAGCCCACAAAGGACGAGGGGTGACATGATTGCAGTGTTCCATTATTTGAGGGGTTGCCACAAAGAAGAGGGGGCCAAGCTCTTCTCCAAAGCACCCAAAAGCAGGAGAAGAAGCAATGATAAGGGGCTAAAATGTATAAAGAACAGTTCCAGGAATTGGGGATGTCTAGTTTAATGAAGAGAAGGATGAGGGGGGACATGATAGCAGTCTTCCAATATCTCAGGGTTTGCCTCAAAGAAGAGGGAGTCAAGCTATTCTCCAAAGCTCCTGAAGGTAAGACAAGAAGCAATGGATGGAAACTAATCAAGGAGAGAAGCAACCTGGAACTAATGAGGAATTTCCCAATAGTGAGAACAATTAATTGGTGGAACAAGTTGCCTCCAGAAGTTGTGAATGCTCCAACACTGGAAGTTTTTAAGAAGAGACTGGACAGTCATTTGTTTGGAATGATATATAGTCTTCTGCTCGAGCAGAGGGTTGGACTAGATGACCTCCCAGGTCCCTTCCAACTCTATTATTCTATGTTCCATATTCTTACTGTTTTTAATTTTGTTTAGGATTTTCCTAAGCAACGACAGCTCCTGACTAAGGCCTTTGATAAAACCGATTTAAATTTGGCACATTGAAACTCTTTTTGCTTACCAAAACTCACCTTCATCTTTTATTTATTTTTAATTCCAAATATTTTACAATTTCCCATTTTCTCAAGTTCCAGTTTAGGAGGCCATAACGCGTAAAATAGTGAGGCGCAAACGTTATCCCTGCTTCTGATTCCTGAAAATTGCAACTCATCCAATCTGCACGATTCTACGAACCGGAACAGATTGTCTGCTTCTGATGACCTGTTCTAAGCATCCAGAAATCTTTTTTTTCTTTAAATTCCAACAGCTATTAAACAGAGATCTTATAACAGCTGGGACCTTTCGCGAGATTAAGTTATAATTAATGACGCCTAAATTTAATCAAACACAGAGCAGATCTGCTGGTTTAAACGCAGGTCGTAGCAAAGCGGTTAAAAAAACGACGGTCATATTCAGCTAACTTTTATCCTATTGCCCATTATTGCCAGAAACGCCTCTTGAGAGTCCTAAATTTTTGAATTTTCCTGGTTTTTCAAAAAGGGTGGTTGAAAAATAATAATTCAGCATCGGCCAAGTAGATTCATGACATCATTAGGGGCCTAATAATGAGATCTGAAGTCTTATCCAAGCGTATTACAGAGAATTATCCAGCGCAGAGATTAAGAATCTTAAAAGTTATGTTGAAATGCCCGAAGCCCACAATTCTTCGACTGCTCTGCCTGCAACGCACGTAGCCCCTGACTTACGACTGCAACGGAGCCCAAATTTCCATGGCCAAGCAAGGCAGTTGTTAAGCAGGTTTTTCGCCTTACGATCTTTCTTGCCGCCGTTCTTAAGTGAATCGCTGCAGTTTATTAAGTGAATCATGCAGTCATTAAGCAAATTTGTCTTCCCCCTTTGCTTGTCGGAAAATGCCTGGGAAGGTTACGATGAACGATGATCCTGTGACTCTGGGATACTGCAACCGTCCTCAGTCCATGTCAGTTGCCAAGCCTCTGAATTTTTTTTTTTTTTATTGAAAATTTTTAAAATTTTACAACCAAGCCTCTGAATTTTGATCACATGACCGCGGGGATGCTGCAACGCTCGTAAGTATGAAAAACGGTCCTAAGTCCCTTTATTCGGCGCCCTTACAACTTTGAACAGTCACTAAATGAACTGATGGAAGTCAAGGTGCATAAGCCCCTGATTGAATCGCATTAGCGCTATAAAAAACATACCTTGATTAAAAAAAGAATATCTTGTTGCTCAAAAGTACTAATCATCACCTGAGCCTCTAGGGCAGGGGTAGGCAACCTTGGCTCTTTTATGACTGGTGGACTTCAACTCCCAGAATTCCTGAGCCAGCCATGTTGAGGGGAAGGGAGAGGTTTCCAAGCTGAGCCCTGCCGGCTCAGGAATTCTGGGAGTTGAAGTCCACCAGTCATAAAAGAGCCAAGGTTGTCTACCCCTGGCCTATACTCTCTCTGAATTTGGATCACATGCCCATGGTCAGGGGTAGGCAACCTTGACTCTTTTATGACTTGTGAACTTCAACTCCCAGAATTCCTGAGCCAGCATGGGGGAACTATGGCCCCTTCATGACTTGCGGACTTCAACTCCCAGAATTCCTGAGCCAGCATGGGGGAACTATGGCCCCTTCATGACTGGTGGACTTCAACTCCCAGAATTCCTGAGCCAGCATGGGGGAACTATGGCCCCCTCATGACTCGTGGACTTCAACTCCCAGAATTCCTGAGCCACCCTAGCTCAGCTTGGAAACCTCTCCCTTTCCCCTCAGCATGGCTGCCTCAGGAATTCTGGGAGTTGAAGTCCACGAGTCATAAAAGAGCCAAGGTGGCCTACCCCTGTCCTAGGGAATCATAAATGAGCAGGAAGGGACCTTGGAGGTCTTCTAGTCCAGCCCCCTGCTCCAGCAGGAGACCCTATAACATTTCACACAAGTGACTCTCCAGTCTCTTCTTAAAAACCTCCAGGGATGGAGCGTGCCCACAACTGTTGGAGGGTCTTGTTAAAAAAAATGCAATGACACAAGTTCCGAAGAGACTGCCAAAAGAAAAAGAAAAAAACCCAAAGGCAACACATTTTAACTGTTTGAGAATCTATTCAATTTTTGTTTTTGTTTTGTTTTTTGAGTTCTGTTGTTTGACTTTGACTGCACCTGCTGTGGTGATTTTGTGCCTACTGAAACCCAGTCAAGAGCGAAATTCTTGATGAATAAACAGACACACAGTGAGCCTTTCAGAGTGAGAAAAAAAAAAATCATAGCAGGGAATCTGGTACGAAAGTCCAGTGTCGCGTAAACACCGTGCCAGGAAAAAAAAACCAAGCAGTTCCTCCATTTTCTGGGCTCTGAAGCAGCAGCAGCTGATTATATCAATGCAGAATAAAGCTGGAAGGGACCTTGGAGATCTTCTAGTCTGAACCCTCTGCTGAAGCAGGGGACCCTAGACCATGACAGACGAGTGACTGTCCAGTCTCTTCTTAAAAACCTTCAGGAATGAAGCACCTAAAACTTCTGGAGGCAAGCTGTTCCACAGGTTAATTGTTCTTACTGTTGCTCCTTAATTACTGGTTGCTTCGCCCCTTGATTAGTTTCCATCCATTGTTTCTTGACCTGCCTTCAGGTGCTTTGGGAAATAAATTGACCCCCTCTTCTTTGGGGCAGCCCCTGAGATATTGGAAGACTGCTATCATGTCCCTCCTAGTCCTTTTTTTCTCTAGATTAGCCAGACTCTGTTTCTGCAACTGTTCTTCATATGTTTTAGTCTCCAGGCCTATCAGATAGATAGATAGATAGATAGATAGATAGATAGATAGATAGATAGATAGATAGATAGATAGATAGATAGATAGATAGATAGATAGATAGATAGATAGATAGATAGACAGACGGGTGGATGGATGGATGGATGGTGGATGAGGGTTAGGTCACCATGAGCTCATAGAGCAAAATGGACACCGCCAGCAAACTCAGAGTGCTTGGGTATGGTTAGGAGGGCAGTGACTTTTCTAGGTTGCCCTATCTATGTTTCCTGGTAAAATACATGGGAAAATCCCATAGGAGGGAAATTCCACTTAGGGTTAGGGTTAGGTCACCATGAGCTCATAGAGCAAAATGGACATCGCCAACAAACTCGGAATGCTTGGGTATGGTTAGGAGGGCAATGACTTTTCCACCCTGCCCTATCTATGTTTCCTGGCAAAATTCATGGGAAAATCCCATTGGAGGAAAATTCCACTTAGGGTTAGGGTTAGGTCATCATGAACTCATAGAGCAAAATGGACATCGCCAACAAACCTGGAGTCCTTGGGTATGGTTAGGAGGGCACTGACCTTTCTAGGCTGCCCTACCTATGTTTCCTGGTAAAATACATGGGAAAATCCCATTGGAGGATTCCACTTGTAGTGTCTCTTTTTGAGCAGGGGGTTTGACTGGATGACCTCCAAGGTCCCTTCCAACTCTGCTATTCAGTTATTGTGTTATTCCTTACAGCTTTCATGTTTCTGCTTCCTGTACAGCTTTGTTTCTGAAAGGGACATGGATTCTATGCACGATTTCAAACTTTTATTGATGATATTTCCCAACCCTTCCCCAATTTTAGGGGGAAAAAAAACCCGATTTCCATTAAAATCATCTACTCTACATGAGGTGAAAAATATTTTCTGCTTCAGCCACACAATATTAAAACAACAGTGATGGCTTACAGGTTCCTGTAGTAAGATAAGTTACTATTGTTCAGACAGATTAGATTCAAACTAAGAAAAGCAAGCAAGCAAGCAGTGCAGGGGAAAAAGGACCCCAAAATACACACAACATCACTAAGGATTTAAAATACTTAAGAGACAATCAGAGGCATGGCCCAGTAAGGAAGCGGACCGAGTGAAGAGGGAGATGTTTTTTTAAAAACTGGACTTCTGATTTTCCTGGAGAGAAGCCTCTGTGGGGTTGGAATCCTGCAAAACGAAACCGGAATTAGCGTCACGGCAAAAGAGGGGAATCCACAAAAACAGCGTTCAAAAATAGAATAAAAAAGGCCAGGGATTTCTGAATGCTAAAGGAAGCACCAGGCAAACACACTTGGGTCTCCAAATGGGATGCCTGGCCGTGAGAGAGGAGAAGCTTCAAAAACTTCATGGCCTTTGCCAAAGTTAGTGAGCAGTGAGCCATCCATCAACCGGAGCTCATTGGGAGCAAATCTAAGGTTTGTGGAAGACAACGTTCTGATTTCACTGGATTTAAGAAGGCTGAGAATTTGCTAGCAAAATAATAATAATAATAATAATAATTATTATTATTATTGTTATTATTATTATTATTTCTGGCTAATTCACCAGGGCTGAGACACAATAATACTTAAATGTGCACACCAATATATGCCACGCACTCACAGATGCCACTCTGCTTTAATCTTGAGACATCTCCTTGACTCCAAAATAGATTTTCTATATAGAGATCACCACTATCAGCAATACGCTGGTTTAAGAGCATAATAAAGATCAATCTGATTTGATATTATCAACATATTCCATTCCCTCTTCCCACCTCTCCTCTCCTCTCTTCCCCGTTATATTTTGTTCTGTTTCATTCCGTTCTTCCTAACCTGTGCCGTCCTATGCCATTCTATTCTATTCTATTCTATTCTATTCTATTCTATTCTATTCTATTCTATTCTATTCTATTCTATTCTATTCTATTCTATTCTATTCTATTCCATTCCATTCCATATTTTCTATTCTATTCTATTCTATTCTATTCTATTCTATTCTATTCTATTCTATTCTATTCTATTCTATTCTATTCTATTCTATTCTATTCTATTCTATTCCATTCCATTCCATATTTTCTATTCTATTCTATTCTATTCTATTCTATTCTATTCCATTCCATTCCATATTTTCTATTCTATTCTATTCTATTCTATTCTATTCTATTCCATTCCATTCCATATTTTCTATTCTATTCTATTCTATTCTATTCTATTCTATTCCATTCCATATTTTCTATTCTATTCTATTCTATTCTATTCTATTCTATTCTATTCTATTCTATTCTATTCTATTCTATTCTATTCTATTCTATTCTATTCTATTCTATTCTATTCCATTCCATTCCATATTTTCTATTCTATTCTATTCTATTCTATTCTATTCCATTCCATTCCATATTTTCTATTCTATTCTATTCTATTCTATTCTATTCCATTCCATTCCATATTTTCTATTCTATTCTATTCTATTCTATTCTATTCTATTCCATTCCATATTTTCTATTCTATTCTATTCTATTCTATTCTATTCTATTCTATTCTATTCTATTCTATTCTATTCTATTCTATTCTATTCTATTCTATTCTATTCTATTCTATTCTATTCCATTCCATTCCATATTTTCTATTCTATTCTATTCTATTCTATTCTATTCTATTCTATTCTATTCTATTCTATTCTATTCTATTCTATTCTATTCTATTCTATTCTATTCTATTCCATTCCATTCCATATTTTCTATTCTATTCTATTCTATTCTATTCTATTCTATTCCATTCCATTCCATATTTTCTATTCTATTCTATTCTATTCTATTCTATTCTATTCCATTCCATTCCATATTTTCTATTCTATTCTATTCTATTCTATTCTATTCTATTCCATTCCATATTTTCTATTCTATTCTATTCTATTCTATTCTATTCTATTCTATTCTATTCTGTTCTGTTCTATTCTATTCTATTCTATTCTATTCTATTCCATTCCATTCCATATTTTCTATTCTATTCTATTCTATTCTGTTCTATTCTATTTTATTCTATTCTATTCTATTCCATTCCATTCCATATTTTCTATTCTATTCTATTCTATTCTATTCTATTCTATTCTATTCTATTCTATTCTATTCTATTCTATTCTATTCTATTCTATACTATTCCATTCCATTCCATATTTTCTATTCTATTCTATTCTATTCTATTCTATTCTATTCTATTCTATTCTATTCTATTCTATTCTATTCTATTCCATTCCATTCCACTCCACTCCATTCCATTCTATTCCATATTTTCTATTCTATTCCATTCCATATTTTCTATTCTATTCTATTCTATTCCATTCCATATTTTCTATTCTATTCTATTCTATTCTATTCTATTCTATTCTATTCTATTCTATTCTATTCTATTCTATTCTATTCTATCCCATCCCATCCCACCCTATTCTGAATGAAACCTCTCATTCTCATATCTGGAAATAAAGGTCCATTTATCGTTAGCTATTTCAAACGTTTTGTTTTTAAATTAACACGGACACAAGCTGACTGCAAATGCAGCTCCATTTGATAGAAGACATACCTTTTCAGATTCAGCATTATTTTATTTCACTTAAAAATGCCAGGCACCTGTGGAAATAAGTATTTTTAGTTGTTTACTTATTTGTAAAATTTATCGGCCGCCCATCTTTCCACAGGGTGACTATATTCCACATCGGCACCCTTTAAAATATTTGCTCCGTAGGAAAAAGCCCTTTTCAAGACGACTTTTAACATTTGAGATCAATACAATTGAAAAACCCACAAACTAATCAGGTGGAGGTGAACCAATGGACTCAATTAAACAGCATATATAGGCAGTTCTCAACTTACAACGGTACAGTTAGTGACTGTGTGAAGTTACAACAGCACCGAAAAAAGGGATTTATGACCCTTTTTCACGCTTACTACTGCTGTAGCGTCCCCAGGGTCACGTGATCAAAATCCAGAGGCTTGGCAACAGGCATGTACTTTTGACAGTTGCAGCGTCCTGGGGTCACAAGAGACCTCTGAACCCCCATCAAAGGCTATGGATTTGCTGAATAAAAGTTTTGGTTCTGAAAAAAGCTTTACTTGACAAACGCTCAGCAGTTCCTCATCATTCCTTCCTTCTATAATGGATACCAGTTCAAGGCTGCAATTTAGATTAAACAATTAGAAGGTGCGGCGGGCTAACCCTGCTGTTTTTGCATAAAGAGATATCCTGGATCCCTTTTCGAGAATTGCCAGCCAAATGGGGTGTGTGTGTGTGTATGTGTGTGTGTGTGTCTTAAAATGGTACTGTTTTTCCCCTCCCAGAAACATCTGAAAATTGCCCAAAGCGGCCATCTTCTAAATATTTCATAAATTCATCTGAACAGACTCTGCGCGGCCGGTTGGATTTATATCCAAGCAACTCTTTCTCCCTCTGCAGATTAAAAAAAAAAACAAAAACATTTTGCCAAGATCCTTTTCTGCCCTTGTATAAAGGAAGGAAGATAAAAAGCTGCATATTTGAGGCCATTTAAACTCGGCAGCTGTCATTTCACATTAAAGATTAAAAAAATTCTGATTTATAATAATAATAATAATAATGATAAAGTTGGAAGGGACATTGGAGGTCATCTAGTCCAACCCCCTGCTCACGCAGGAAAACCCTTCTTCACCTTCAAAAGTGACTGCTGAATTTATATCCGTCAGCCTGGCTGGAGGCCCGTAACAGACACTCAGCATCCCTAAAAACTATTCAGATCCTGCAGCGAGTATTTTCTTTCTTTCTTTCTTTCTTTCTTTCTTTCTTTCTTTCTTTCTTTCTTTCTTTCTTTCTTTCTTTCTTTCTTTCTTTCTTTCTTTCTTTCCTTCTTTCTTTCTTTCTTTCTTTCTTTCCTTCCTTCTCTCTCTCTCTCTCTCTCTCTTTCTTTCTTTTAACAAAAAAAAAAATAACGCATTGTTTATATTCTTCAGGATTTTGAGAAATGAGGCGGGTTAAAACTTCTCCCAGATGTCGAGAGGCGAATGCAATGTTTTGGAAATTGGTAAGAGGGTCTGTCTGGCTACACTTTTCCGAGCTCGTCCAGAGATACATTACTTCCTCGTTAGAAACAGAGAAGGAGGAATGAATATTCCTCGTCAAAGATGGAGACTGCAAAACCAGACGCAGGACTGGGCCTTCGTTTTCAGAAGCCGAGCCTCCAGGCGAATTCAAAGTTTTAAGTTTTTAGGTAGCTGAATAAAAAATAAAAATCAAGTTTTCTGTGTGTGTGAGAGCCAACTTTAAGTCTATGTCAGGTTATCCAGCTGCTGCATTGATAGCCTAAAGGTCTCATCTGGGATGGCTTCCGATTGATGGTTGAGACAATATAATAATAATAATAATAATAATAATAATAATAATAAAGTTGGAAGGGACCTTGGAGGTCATCTAGTCCAACCCCCTGCTCAGGCAGGAAACCCTATATCATTTCAGACAAATGGCTGTCCAGTCTCTTCTTAAAAACTTTCAGTGTTGGTGCATTCACCGCTTCTGGAGGCAGGTGGTTCCACTGGTTACTTGTCCTCACTGTCAGGAAGTTTCTCCTTGGTTCTAGGTTGCTTCTCTCCATGATTACTTTCCATCCGTTGCTTCCTGTCCTGCCTCCAGGTGCTTTGGAGAATAGCTTGACCCCCTCTTCTTTGGGGCAGCCCCTGAGATACTGTAACGTTGCTATCCTGTCCCCCCTCGTCCTTCTCTTCATTAAACTAGACATACCCAATTCCAGCAACCGTTCTTGATACGGTTTAGCCTCCAGTCCGCTGATCATCTTTGTTGCTCTTCTCTGAACTTTTTTTAGAGTCTCCACATCTTTTTTACATCGTGAATGTGGGTTTTTTCCAGATATGAAAACAGCACATGAACATCAGTTGCCTTTTCTTTACCTTTCTTCGCTAATCTTCCTTCACCTCCTGGAATGTGCTGTCTTCTTCTCGTCTTTGGGTCTGCTTGGATGGGGAACTTCTGACCTGTTGCAAAGTCGAAGAAAGCTGGTGTCAGATGTTGACTAAGGACCAGATAAGCCTTTCCAATGGTTTAAACCAAGGGTGGAGAACCTTGGCTCTTTTATGACATGTGGACTTCAACTCCCAGAATTCCTGAGCCAGCATGGGGGAAACTTTGGCCCCCTCATGACTGGTGGACTTCAATTCCCAGAATTCCTGAGCCAGCATGGCTCAGCTTGGAAATCTCTCCTTTTCCCCTCAGTGTGGCTGGCTCAGGAATTCTGGGAGTTGAAGTCCACCAGACATAAAAGAACAAGGTTCCCCACCCCTGGTTTAAACAATGTTTACTTGCAAACCTTTGCTTAATTAGCTTCTATCTTTCACATCTACAATACAGGTAGTCCTCAACTTATGACCACAATTAACTTACGACCGCTTCTGTTGCTAAGCGAGAAATTTGTGAAGTGCGTTTTGCCCCATTTTCCGACTTTTCTTGCACACTGCTGTGAAGTGAATCGCCGCATTTGCTAAGTTGGCGACACGGTTCTTAAGCGGATCTGGCTTCCCCCGTTGACTTTGCTCGTCAGAAAGTCACATGACCCCCCCAGGGTGCTGTGACCGTCATAAATATGAGTCTGAATTTGGCTTATGGCACCCTGAGTTCATTTAGTGACCGTTCCAAGTTACGATGGCACTGGAAAAAGAGGGACTTATTGTCACGTTTACGACCTTTGGAGCATCCCCATGGATGCTTAACAAGTGCAGTGATTCGTTTAACGGCGGTGGCAAGACAGGGTGTAAAATGGGGCAAAACTCAACTGAATAAATGTCTCGCTTAGCAACACCAACTTTGGGGTTAGCTGTAGTTGTAAACTGAGGACAACTTGTGTGGGTTTGCTTATTTGTTTAAACCTACTGCTAGCCTTCATCTTGTCAACTCAGTTTCTTTTGCTGCAGGAAAAAGGGACGAGAATTACATCTCTTGATGTTTCTTTTCTACAGTCCCTTTGGATACTCCTCGATAAACTTACCTGAGCTACAGCAACATCCTTGACAGGGCGTCCCGTGGGATGGACTTAAATCCCATTGGCTTAAGAATTCCGTGGTTTTCCTGGAGGAGGAACACAAACAGACTTCAGAGGTCTTCCCTGGGAAAAAGTCAATTCCCTTTATTTATTTGAAATAATAATAATAATAATAATAATAATAATAATAATAATAGTAGTAGTAGTAGTAATAATAATAAAGTTGGAAGGGATCTTGGAGGTCATCTAGTCCAACCCCCTGCTCAGGCAGGAAAGCCTATATATCATTTCAGACAAACGGCTGTCCAGTCTCTTCTTAAAAACTTCCAGTGCTGGAGCATTCACCGCTTCTGGAGGCAGGTTGTTCCACTGGTTAATTGTTCTCACTGTCAGGAAGTTTCTCCTTAGTTTTTGGTTGCTTCTCTCCTTGATTGGTTTCCATCCGTTGTTTCTTGTCCTGCCTTCAGATGCTTTGGGGAATAACTTGACTCCCTCTTCTTTTGGGCAGCCCCTGAGATACTGGAACACTGCTATCATGTCCCCCCTCGTCCTGCTCTTCATTAAACTAGACATACCCAATTCCTGCAACCGTTTGTAATAATAATAATAAAGTTGGAAGGGATCTTGGAGGTCATCTAGTCCAACCCCCTGCTCAGGCAGGAAACCCTATACCACTTCAGACAAATGGCTGTCCAGTCTCTTCTTAAAAACTTCCAGTGTTGGAGCATTCACAACTTCTGGAGGCAGGTTGTTCCACTGGTTAATTGTTCTCACTGTCAGGAAGTTTCTCCTTAGTTCTAGGTTGCTTCTCTCCTTGATTGGTTTCCATCCGTTGCTTCTTATCCTGCCTTCAGGGGCTTTGGAGAATAACTTGACCCCCAATTCTTCTTTTTGGCAGCCCCTGAGATACTGGAACGCTGCTATCATGTCCCCCCTCGTCCTTCTCTTCGTTAAACTAGACATACCCAATTCCAGCAACTTCAAGTGTTTGAATTTTGATCACGTGGCCTCAGGGATACCACAACAGTCATAAGTGTGAAAAACGGTCTTAAGTCATTTTTTTTTCAGAGTTGTTGTAACTTCAAACGGACATTAAACACACTGTTTTATGTCAAGGACAAGCTGTATACCCAGTGGCTTTTGCCAAAAGCTCAACTGGCTATATGGAAGTCATTGCCCTTGCAACCAAAGATATGATAATGCTGCATAGAATATTAGGCCCCTAAAATTTATAAAGTTACCATACAGCTGGACGGCAGGGTATAAATGCATCTCTAGTCTTCCTTTGTCTAACAAAAAGTCAGACTTTTGCTTGATGCTTTGAGCAGGCTGTCGAAACACAAAACAGATGCTCAACAAGTCACCAATCTGGTTTCCAGTCACTCCAACAGTAATGCTGGAGGCATGTCTAATCCTCAATAATTTACAAACATAAGTGTGTTTAATTGTGAACCCAGCCACTGCGGTGTGGAAATCATTGTGATTCCATAAATCTTAGTTTATCCATTCCCCCCTCCCCCCCCCCGCTGGCCAGATCAAGTTTTCAGAACAGGAATGTGATGCCAAACTAACAACTAGTTCATTCTGCCTTAACATGATTTTCTTAAGGTGATTGTCACGACACCAAACGTGTCAGGCAGGAAAGCCTGTACCATTTCAGGCCAATGGCTGTCCAGTCTCTTCTTAAAAACTTCCAGTGTTGGAGCATCCACCGTTTCTGGAGGCAGGTGGTTCCACTGGTTAATTGTTCTAACAGTCAGGAAGTTTCTCCTTAGTTCTAGGTTGCTTCTCTCTTTGGTTAGTTTCCATCCGTTCCTTCTCGTCCTGCCTTCAGGCAAAGCCAGTTCTTGGATTTTTTTTTAAAGAAAAGTATAGATACCGGTGTTAAAATGATAAATGCTGAACAGACCTGAAATCAATCCATAGGCTAGGAACAGACGCAGGTTTTAAAACTCCAATTTAAGGAATAAACCACAATAAACCACAAAACAAGAGCCAAACAAAGCACACTATGATTTAGATGGGATTGGTGATTCCCAGTCCTTATGTATCGGTCTCATTATGGGCTGGTTGAATGGAACCGAGAAAGAAAAGGGTCAACGGTTGAAGGAGCTTGATAGATTATCGAGGGCAGAGGAGCAAAATTAAATACAAATTAAGAAGGCCAAAGGGAGACAAGTCTTGGAGAGAAAGAACTCAAGTTATTGTCAACCTCAACAGACCAATTCAAAGCAGAGAAGTTTTGGAGAGAAGATTTTTAACACAACAAGCTAAGACAAGGTCCTTACAAATCAGTGCAGGAAGATTAGATAGATAGATAGATAGATAGATAGATAGATAGATAGATAGATAGATAGATAGATAGATAGATAGATAGACAGATAGATAGGTAGACAGACAGACAGACAGACAGACAGACAGACAGATAGATGGGTGGGTGGGTGGGTGGGTGGATGGAGATGGAGATATATATTGTCAATTGTGAAGAAGCAGGGAGGGACTCTTTTAGATAGATAGATAGATAGATAGATAGATAGATAGATAGATAGATAGATAGATAGATAGATAGATAGATAGATGGATAGATGGATAGATGGATAGATGGATAGATGGATAGATAGATAGATGGATGGGTGGGTGGATGGAGATGGAGAGATATATTGTCAATTGTGAAGAAGCAGGGAGGGACTCTTTCAGATAGATAGATAGATAGATAGATAGATAGATAGATAGATAGATAGATAGATAGATGGATAGATGGATAGATGGATAGATGGATAGATGGATAGATGGATAGATAGATAGATAGATAGATAGATAGATAGATAGATAGATAGATAGATAGATAGATAGATAGATAGATAGATAGAGATGGAGGGAGATGGAGATGGAGGGAGATGGAGATGAGATGGAAATGAGATGGAGATGAAGATATATTGTCAATTGTGAAGAAGCAGGGAGGGACTCTTTCAGATAGATAGATGGATAGATAGATAGATGGATGGGTGGGTGGATGGAGATGGAGAGATATATTGTCAATTGTGAAGAAGCAGGGAGGGACTCTTTCAGATAGATAGATAGATAGATAGATAGATAGAGATGGAGGGAGATGGAGATGAGATGGAGATGGAGATATATTGTCAATTGTGAAGAAGCAGGGAGGGACTCTTTCAGATATAATAGGGTGCTCCAACACTGGAGGTTTTTAAGAAGAGTTTTGGACAAACCGCTTGTCTGAAATGGTCTAGGGTCTCCTGCTTGAGCAGAGGGTTGGACTAGAAGACCTCCAAGGTCCCTTCCAATTCTGTCTCTGAGCGTACCTCCCAGGCTAATTCTCTCTTCAGTTGGAGTGCAAATATCCAGCTGGGTGGAAAACGGGGCATAGAAAGAAGGCACCAGGTTGCATCATGGTAGATAAAGGATACCGATAAAGGAGAATACTTGTAGCTCAGGGCTGAACTGAGGGGTCCTGGATGATCTCTTTCGTGGGTTTTCTTGCAGGCATTTCATGACCCACACTAGGTAACATCATCAGTGCTAGAAGGGAGTGGGGTTTGTGGAGAGGAGGAGGAGGAGGAGGAGGGAGAAGAAGAAGATGTAGAGGACTGTGTGGTCCTTGGTGCTCTCTGAGCTTGATTGTTTTCTTGCACAGATTTCATGATCCAACTAGATGACATCATCAGTGCTAGAAGGGAGGGGATATACAGAGAGGAGGAGGAATGAGGAGGAGGAGGGGGAGGGGGAGGGGGAGGGGGAGGAGGAGGACGTTGACAACTATAGGGTTCTTGATGGTCTCTAATGGTTTTGCTGCAGACATTTCATGATCAAACTAGGAAACATCATCAGGGCTAGAAGGGAATGGGGTGTGTGGAGAGGAAGAGGAGGAGGAGGAGGAGGAGGAGGAGGAGGAAAAACTGTGTGGTCCTTGGTGCTCTCTGAGCTTGATTGTTTTCTTGCAGACGTTTCATGATCCAACTAGATGACATCATCAGTGCTAGAAGGGAGAGGAGTTTGCAGAGAGGAGGAGGAGGAGGAGGAGGAGGAGGGGGAGGGGGAGGGAGAGGAGGAGGAGGAGGAGGAAAAATTGTGGGGTCCTTGGTGCTCTCTGAGCTTGTTTTTTTGCAGACCTTTCATGATCCAACTAGGTGACATCATCAGTGTTAGAAGGGTTTATGAGGAGGAGGAGGGGGAGGAGGGGGAGGAGGAGGAGGAGGAGGAGGAGGAGGAAGATATAGAGGACTGGGGGTTCCTTGGTGCTCTCTGAGCTTGGTGCTTTTCTTGCAGACGCTTCATGGCCCAAACTAGGTCACATCCTCCGCGCTAGATGATCACCTAGCAAGGATGACGTTACCTGGTTTGGCTCATGAAACGTCCACAAGAAAAAACCCGAAGCTCAGAGACCACCAAGGACCCTTCCTCTTTCCATCCTCGGTCTCAGACTCTGCATTTACTCAGACCAGGTTCCCAAGTCTGCAATTCCCTCAGTCCTCTTTGGAGCGGTCTACTCCTGTAAACCCAGAAAAGACAAATGCAACTTAAACGGAAACCAGGACTGGTTTTTCCCTACGGCAAAGTGGCCGGCTTTTTTTTTTAGGAGCAGGGAGTGGGATGATGTGATTCCCCACCGTCTTCTCCCACGGAGCCGTTCCCAGGGCGGCTGATTTTATGAGTCACGAAGCCCAGAGCATGAATCACACAGTCAGCTCAAGAGTCAGTTTCTCTTCTTCCCCGAAATTGGTCTTTGGGGCTTCGTAACCGGGGTGAAATGGCTCTTGTCGTTGTGATCTCTGCTTTTTTTTCCCGCCTCCCTCGCTCTTGCTGACTGGATCGACGTCAAGTCTTCAGCTAAAGCAGTGGTTCTCAACCTGCGGGTCGGGACCCCATTTGGAGTCGAACGACCATTTCACGGAGGTCGCCAAACAACGCAGTCCGCCATTTTTTCCCCCTTTTCCTTAGCTGTGCTACTCCCTTTTATTCTATTGGCTTCTGAAAGCCAATAGAATAGACTCTCTTGAATAGAGTCTAATTCTATTGGCTTTCAAAAGCCAATAGGAATTGTCCAGGCTGTCTCTGCCATGCTGAGCCCACCAAAAGTCCCATTCTGCAAACGGTGCTGCACCAGTTGAGTAGTCCTCAACTTACAACCGGTTGAGTAGTCCTCGACTTATGATCGGTTGGGGGGTCGCGGCATTAAAAAGGTTGAGAACCACTGCTTTAAAGCATCTCTTTAATTTTTAACTATCTCTTTTGCTTTTACTTCACCCTGTTTTATTTCATGTTCATCTCTTTTCTTCTTGTTCCCGCTGACCATTTTATCATCTGAAATACAGATGAACCACTGAGCTAAAGGCAACCGAAGGCTGCAAAGGTTTAAACATCCAGTAATGAAGGCCATTTGGATGCCAGTAAGGGTGCTGCCGAACGGTTTCCATTAATCTGGCTTCCAAACTGGCTGGAAATATCCAAGCAGATTGCCCAGCGCAGATGGGAAGAGCCCGGGATGCCTGGAAAAAAAAAAAAACAGGCCTCCGCTCAGATCCTCACAGCTCGTAATTTTCTTCGGAGTCGGGATTTATGGGAAGCAAGCAAGTTCGAAATAATAAGTGAAATCTCGCAGCCTGGAATGGCCTAATCCAGTGGTTCTCAACCTTTTTAATGTCGCGACCCCCAACTGGTCGTAAGTCGAGGACTACTCAACCGGTTGTAAGTCGAGGACTACTCAACCGGTGCAGCACCGTTTGCAGACTGGGACTTTTGGCGGGCTCAGCAGGGCAGAGACAGCCTGGACAATTCCTATTGGCTTTGGAAAGCCAATAGAATTAGACTCTATTCAAGAGAGTCTATTCGATTGGCTTTCAAAAGCCAATAGAATAAAAGGGAGTAGCACAGCTAAGGAAAAGGGGGGGAAAAATGGCGGACTGCGTTGTTTGGCGTGAAATGGTCGTTCGACTCCAAATGGGGTCCCGACCCACAGGTTGAGAACTGCTGGCCTAATCGGCTAGCCACAAAAGGAAGGTGGGGAACAGCAGAAGCAGCAGCCACCGAGGAAGAAAATGGCCCGAAATAACATTCAAGTATTGGCAATAAAAAGGGCTGATTGGAAAAGTTAATGAGAGCTGAAATAAAAGCATTCCCATCGATCGTTTGTCTCCCGGTTGCTGCTGCTGCTGCTGTGCAAAAGAGGCTTCGATTACCCCCAGCCTTATAAGAGCGTGGAGGAAAATATGAAAATAACTTAACTGTGTGTGGCGTGAAAGTTTTTAACATCGTGGTCCTCCTGGCTAATCGATGGGGAAGAAATGGAGGTAGTGACAGATTTTATTTTCCTGGGCTCCAAGATCACCGCAGATGGGGACTGCAGCCAGGAAATTAAAAGACGCTTGCTCCTGGGGGGGAAAGCTATGGCAAATCTAGACAGCATACTCAAAAGCAGAAACATCACCCTGCCAACAAAAGTGCGTATAGTCCAGGCCATGGTTTTCCCAGTTGCAATGGATGGCTGTGAAAGGTGGACTGTAAGAAAGGCCGAGCGCCAAAGAATGGAGGCCTTTGAACTCTGGTGCTGGAGAAGACTCCTGCGAGTTCCCTGGACTGCAAGGTGATCAAACCGGTCAGTCCTAGAGGAGATCAACCCCAACTGCTCTTGAGAAGGCCAGATCCTGAAGTTGAAACTCAAGTTCTTTGGCCACCTAATGAGAAGGAAGGACTCCCTGGAGAAGGGCCTGATGCTGGGAAAGATGGAGGGCAAGAGAAGAAGGGGACGACGGAGAAGGAGGTGGCTGGATGGAGTCCCTGAAGCAGCAGGCGTGAGCTTCAATGGACTCCAGAAGATGGTAGAGGACAGGAAGGGCTGGAGGAGATCAACCCCGACCGCTCTTTAGAAGGCCAGATCCTGAAGTGGAAACTCAAATACTTTGGCCACCTAATGAGAAGGAAGGACTCACTGGAGAAGATGCTGGGAAAGATGGAGGGCAAGAGAAGAAGGGGACGACAGAGAAGGAGGTGGCTGGATGGAGTCACTACCCAGCTCGGAGAGCACCAAGGACCCCACTGTTCAACACTGAGCTACCAATATTCTCTTTTGTTGGCTTCCTCTTTGAGGTGAAGGACTTCCTTTGAAGTCCAACTTACGTGGCGTGATCTTCCCTCAGCATCTGCTGTCGTTGCCATTCTTGCTGCCTTTTTTTTTCTTCCAGTTGATTAGCCTAGAAGGGAAAAAGGATCAGGTCAGCCAGAAGCTAAATATAAATAGGCTGGCTAATAAAATGAAGCCCCCCCAAAATGCAATTATATTTTTCATTGGAGCTCCATGAGTTGTGAGCTTCTTTTTCAGAGTGAAAAAAAAAATGCATGTCACAGACTAAGCAGATCCTACCCAAAACACGTCTAAATTCTGGTTTAATATTGCATCCCCAAGCCTTAAAATTTGCTGTTCTCCCTCTCATTTCTTCCTTGGACAAAAATAATACATGATCCAAGCGAGTTGCTTATTTGCACCTTTGTAAGTAAGCAACTCACTTGGATCATGTATTATTTTTTCCATCCCTAGATTAATGAGAAACCATAACTATGGTTATTGGGACGGGGTGGGGTGGGAGAGTGAGGGCCTTAATATCTCTTAAAAAGTGGCTTGTTTTTCCCCAAAGAATAACTTAGTCAAGCTTGGACCTGATTGTAAAATGAAAGGTTCAGGTGAAACATGAACACAACACAAGATAGAAAGGAACGGGACTTTGAAGGGACAGCCATGGTTTGTTTTAGCCATGACTGAATGAATAACTGTTGCTTACTAGATGGTTTACACATTGTGTCTTGTGTGTGCTCCCTCTCATCCTTCCAACAATTGTTGCAAAACTAATTTTTAGTATGAGAGGAGACCAACTTCACTACACACCCAGGGAAACTTAATATTGACTGATCTTTCTTTCTATCTTTCTTTCTTTCTTTCTTTCTTTCTTTCTTTCTTTCTTTCTTTCTTTCCTTCTCTCTCTCTCTTTCTTTTTTCTCTTTTTCTCTTTTTTCTTTCTTTCTTTTTCTTTCTTTTTCTTTCTCTCTTTCTCTCTCTGTCTCTGTCGCTCTCTCTGTTTCTTTCTTTCTCTTTTTTCTTTATTTCTCTCTCTCTTTTTCTCTCTCTTTCTTCTCTCTTCTTCCTCCCTCCCTCCCTCTTTCCTTCCTGCTATCCTTCCTCCCTCCCTTTCCCATCAACTTCCTTCCTTCCTTCCTTCCTTCCTTCCTTCCTTCCTTCCTTCCTTCCTTCCTTCCTATCTTCTCCTCCATCAACCTACCTTCTTCCATCCATCCATCCATCCATCCATCCATCCATCCATATACCATCTCCTTCCTTCCTTCCTTCCTTCCTTCCTTCCTTCCTTCCTTCCTTCCTTCCTTCCTTCCTTCCTTCCTTCTCCTTCATCAACCGACCTTCTTCCATCCATCCATCCATCCATCCATATACCATCTCCTTCCTTCCTTCCTTCCTTCCTTTCTTCCTTCCTTCTCCTTCATCAACCGACCTTCTTCCATCCATCCATCCATCCATCCATCCATCCATCCATCCATATATCATCTCCTTCCTTCCTTCCTTCCTTCCTTCCTTCCTTCCTTCCTTCCTTCCTTCCTTCCTTCCTTCCTTCCTTCCTTCCTTTCTCCTTCATCAACCTACCTTCTTCTATCCATCCATCCATATACCATCTCCTTCCTTCCTTCCTTCCTTCCTTCCTTCCTTCCTTCCTTCCTTCCTTCCTTCCTTCCTTCCTTCCTTCTCCTTCATCAACCGACCTTCTTCCATCCATCCATCCATCCATCCATATACCATCTCCTTCCTTCCTTCCTTCCTTCCTTCCTTCCCTCCCTCCCTCCCTCCCTCCCTCCCTCCCTCCCTCCTTCCTTCCTTCCTTCCTTCCTTCCTTCTCTCCAATTGTCAGGGCTACATTGTCTGAGCTGGGCAGCCAAGTAAACGTTTTATATAAACAAATAAAACCAACGCCTCTTTGGTCTACATAATTCCTACTGAGAAGGTGAGCTATGGTCCCACCGTACTGCCCACCTCGTTCGGTCCACCTTACCTTGACTCTTTGTACGGCTTTCTTTTTCAGAATCTCGGCTTCTTCAGCCTCTCTTCTGTTTCTCTCGTAGTCTTCTTTCTTCAGCTGAAAGAGGAAGAAGAAGAAGCGGCGCCCTTAAAAAGATGGTCCTTTAGTTTATCAAGTTCAGTTTTGGAAGGTGCTGCAGAAAAAAAGGGACAAACCATCTCCTCTGCAAGCATCTAGCCCAGCGGTTCTCCACCTGGGGGTCGGGAGCCCATTTGGGGTCGAACGACCATTTCACGGGGGTCGCCAAACAACGCAGTCCGCCATTTTTCCCCCCTTTTCCTTAGCTGTGCGCCTCCCTTTTATTCTGTTGGCTTTGGAAAGCCAATAGAATAGACTCTCTTGAATAGAGTCTAATTCTATTGGCTTTCAAAAGCCAATCGGAATGGTCCAGGCTGTCTCTGCCCTGCTGAACCCGCCAAAAGTCCCATTCTGCAAACGGTGCTGCACCAGTTGAGTAGTCCTCGACTTACGACCGGTTGGGGGGGGGGGTCGTGGCATTAAAAAGGTTGAGAACCACTGATCTAACAGATGACAGTTCCATTTTTTTTCCTCAGAGGACACCAGGAACGGTTGCTTTTAAGCCTCCAATTAATAATAAGAGTGCAAGGAGAAAGCAAGTTGTGGCTCAAACTCTGAATGGGGGGGGGGTCAAGGTAATTTCTCTACCCGTCCCCGAATCAAGAAGGCTACAGTGACTATCAAAGTGAGAGACCAACGTGGTGTCCAGGATTGGTAAGTCCTTGTGTATTTCAAGAATACAGAATAACCGAGTTGGAAGGGACCTTGGAGGTCATCTAGTCCACCCCCCCTGCTCAAGCAGCAGACCCTTACGGAATCATAGAAGAACAGAGCTGGAAGGGACCTTGGAGGTCATCTAGTCCAACCCCCTGCTCAGCCAGGAGACCCTTATAGAATCATAGAAGAACAGAGCTGGAAGGGGCCCTTGGAGGTCATCTAGTCCAACCCCCTGCTCAGCCAGGAGACCCTTACAGAATCATAGAAGAACAGAGCTGGAAGGGACCTTGGAGGTCATCTAGTCCAACCCCCTGCTCAGCCAGGAGACCCTTACGGAATCATAGAAGAACAGAGCTGGAAGGGACCTTGGAGGTCATCTAGTCCAACCCCCTGCTCAGCCAGGAGACCCTTACGGAATCATAGAAGAACAGAGCTGGAAGGGACCTTGGAGGTCATCTAGTCCAACCCCCTGCTCAGCCAGGAGACCTTTACAGAATCATAGAAGAACAGAGCTGGAAGGGACCTTGGAGGTCATCTAGTCCAACCCCCTGCTCAGCCAGGAGACCCTTACGGAATCATAGAAGAACAGAGCTGGAAGGGACCTTGGAGGTCATCTAGTCCAACCCCCTGCTCAGCCAGGAGACCCTTACGGAATCATAGAAGAACAGAGCTGGAAGGGACCTTGGAGGTCATCTAGTCCAACCCCCTGCTCAGCCAGGAGACCTTTACAGAATCATAGAAGAACAGAGCTGGAAGGGACCTTGGAGGTCATCTAGTCCAACCCCCTGCTCAGCCAGGAGACCCTTACAGAATCATAGAAGAACAGAGCTGGAAGGGACCTTGGAGGTCATCTAGTCTAACCCCCTGCTCAGCCAGGAGACCCTTACGGAATCATAGAAGAACAGAGCTGGAAGGGACCTTGGAGGTCATCTAGTCCAACCCCCTGCTCAGCCAGGAGACCTTTACAGAATCATAGAAGAACAGAGCTGGAAGGGACCTTGGAGGTCATCTAGTCCAACCCCCTGCTCAGCCAGGAGACCTTTACAGAATCATAGAAGAACAGAGCTGGAAGGGACCTTGGAGGTCATCTAGTCCAACCCCCTGCTCAGCCAGGAGACCCTTATAGAATCATAGAAGAACAGAGCTGGAAGGGACCTTGGAGGTCTTCTAGTCCAGCCCCTTGCTCAAGCAGGAGACACTATACTATTATGGACAAATAGCTACCTGGATATTTAACAAACCTCTTTCCAAACATTTAATCATATATATTGCCGAAGATGCTGCCCAAAAATACTTATTTAACCTTAGTATCTGAGCTGGGAAGGCATACACTCCATCAGTGGGATCCCCTCTTGCAACCTGACAAGGAAATTCAATGGGGAAGCCAGATTCATTTAACAACTATATGGCCAATGCAGGAGCTCTTTTATGACTGGTGGACTTCAACTCCCAGAATTCCTGAGCCAGCCATGCTGAGGGGAAAGGGAGAGATTTTCAAGCTGAGCCATGCTGGCTCAGGAATTCTGGGAGTTGAAGTCCACTAGTCATAAAAGAGCCAAGGTTGAGGACCTCTGATATAGGGCAGGGGTGGGGAACCTTGGCTCTTTTATGACTCGTGGACTTCAATTCCCAGAATTCCTGAGCCAGCCACGCTGAGGGGAAAGGGAGAGGTTTCCAAGCTGAGCCATGCTGGCTGAGGAATTCTGGGAGTTGAAGTCCACCAGTCATGAAGGGGCCATAGTTCCCCCATGCTGGCTGAGGAATTCTGGGAGTTGAAGTCCATGAGTAATGAAGGGGCCATAGTTCCCCCATGCTGGCTCAGGAATTCTGGGAGTTGAAGTCCACCAGTTCTGAAGGGGCCATAGTGCCCCATGCTGGCTGAGGAATTCTGGGAGTTGAAGTCCACCAGTCATAAAAGAGCCAAGGTTGAGGACCTCTGATATAGGGCAGGGGTGGGGAACCTTGGCTCTTTTATGACTGGTGGACTTCAACTCCCAGAATTCCTGAGCCAGCCGTGCTGAGGGGAAAGGGAGAGGTTTCCAAGCTGAGCCATGCTGGCTCAGGAATTCTGGGAGTTGAAGTCCACCAGTCATGAAGGGGCCATAGTTCCCCCATGCTGGCTGAGGAATTCTGGGAGTTGAAATCCACGAGTCATAAAAGAGCCAAGGTTGCCTACCCCTGGGCTAATGTAACAATGGCAATGATTCAGCTCACAACTGTGGCAAGTCGTCAAATGGGGCAAAATTCACTTAAACCAATGTCTCATTTAGCAACCTAAAATGTGGGCTCCATTGTTGTTGAGGACTGCCTATCTCAAATCCGCAATTCCACATCCTCTTTGTGAATCTAAGTCGCTCATCTCAGATACCTCCAGAAAGGAACACTTACCGATAGTAACTAGGACAACACAGTTTCTGCAGTATACTTTACACCGTTCACACGATGCCCCCAAATGCCAAAATATCATGGAGAAAGCATTTTCCCTCAATTTCTCAAAAATCTTGCAAAAAGCAGTTGGGTCCAGATAATCACAGCCTATTTCTAAAGAGCGGTGTCATCGGTTCCAGCAGTCATGGGAAGAGAATACACAAAAGGCACAAATGTACATACCCAAAGTTTACACGCCGCAGTCAGCTTTGTTTTAACCATTAACCGCAGCTGGTTTAACTAACCGCGGTGGCATGATTCACACATATCTAACGCTAATGGGAGGGTGGACCCGTGAAACTAAGCCAAAAATGAACCACAGTGTTTGTGTTGTTGTTTTTTTGATGAGGATGTGCAGAAACCAAACCAGGGACTGGTGCCTCCTGTGCGCATCTGAGCAAGTCTGTCCTTATTCACCCGCTATCAATGCCACTTCTGAATGCTGCAAAATGATGCATCTTATAACACAAGAGCTACATTGGCTCTGGGGAAGAGGCCCAAACATTTGGTTTGTTCAGTTTTCAGTTGTTGTTGTTTTTTTAACTTATAGTTTCTGAGCCTGGGGTAAACTCGTAAAGTTTATAAAATGAAATGCAATTTCTGGTGTGCTCTTTGCTCCAATCTGGAAAGAAAAAATAATAATTCTGCGTATGGAAAGGTTAAGTCAGACCACATATTTCTCTTCTTGTTCCATGCAACGAATAAGAACTGACAGCTACATTTTAACTGACCTTTTGCTGGTATTTTGATTGAGTGTACTCAAATTGCTGTTTTTCCCTGACTTCAGCCTCTGTGGCTCTTCCTCCTGTAAATTCAACGTGAGATGTTAACACGGCAACAACGCGGAGGTCACCCTAAATAAAGATTTAAAACAGCCAGTGTTCACGGACACATTAAATTGCTACCCAAGCTTATTAAAATACAAGAGCAGCAACAAAAATAAGGATCAAATCTGAGCCTCAAAATTGACCAGGCTCAAAAAGTGGAATGTTACATGTGCATTGCAATGTGGCAGAACTGAGAATTGTAAACACCCTAATCCAGGGGTAGGCAACCTTGGCTCTTTTATGACTCGTGGACTTCAACTCCCAGAATTCCTGAGCCAGCCATCAATCATCCAAAAACAAAATCATATAATAGCTCAAGTAAATACATTAAATGTTCCCTCTCTATTTCCCTCAAATAATATAACCTATTTAACATAATCCATTTCTAGTCCACAAGTCTTAAAGTGGCCATGTTTGAAGACCCCTGACTTAAAATAAGGAGCTTGAATCTATCTTCCAATCAACGGGACATCACGATAACCACAATTCAGAAGATAAGTTGGCAACTCCCCAAATTGCAGATTTTAGAAAAAATTGATCTTGCAGATGCTTCTCTTATGGACCATGCTTCTCCATGCATCTCAAAGGAAAATTGCATAAGTTCCCCGTGGGAAAACATTTTAGACCTTGTGGTCTAAAGATTTATTTTGTCCCCACTGCCCATTTAACAATGAGATCAGATTTAGTTTTTAACGGCCGATGAATTCAAGGGTTCCACTCTTGAAAAAAATTGAATTATCTTCTTGCAGATGGGTGTTTCCAGCAAGGAAACCAAGTTGCTAAGTTTGTTTTGCTCTCATTCTGACTTAGAAAGAAATCCTGATGTTCTTAGCTGTAGCTTTGGCTTTATTCTGTTGTACCGGTTTTATATTTGATACTTCTTCTATTGCTCTATTTTATAATGTTACTGTTTTGTTGTTACTGCATTCTATTTGAGGGCATTTCAATGGGGTTACAGTTAAAGAATCTGCTTACTTTTACAATCAAGCAGTGGAACTGCTTGCCACCAGAAATCGTGGGTGCTCCATCACTGGAGAATTTTTAAGAGACTGGACAGTCACTTGTCTGAGACGGTATAGGTTCTCCTGCTTGAGCAAGGGGCTGGGCTAGAAGACCTTCAAGGTCCCTTTCAGCTCTATTCTATTCTATTCTATTCTATTCTATTCTATTCTATTCTATTCTATTCTATTCTATTCTATTCTATTCTATTCTATTCTATTCTATTCTATTCTAGAAACTTCCTGACAGTGAGGACAATTAACCAATCTCACTGGAGATTTTTAAGAGGAGATTAGACAATCACCTGTCTGAGATGGTATAGGTTCTCCTGCTTGAGCAGGGGGCTGGACTAGAAGACCTCCAAGGTCCCTTTCAGCTCTATTCTATTCTACTTACTTTATAACTTCCTACAATTTCAAAGCAATCTTAATTTTAACAAGTTGACTGATTGATCCAGAATCACTACTGCAATTTGATCAAGAATTTCCATAAAGTTTTTTTAAAAAATGATACCATTATTCTTTAGGACATCCTTATTAAAGAGAGAGAGAGAGAGAGAGAGAGAGAGAGAGACAGAGAGAGACAGAGAGAGACAGAGAGAGAGAGAGAGACAGAGACAGAGAGATTTTTAATATTCCACTTTCAGCAGATTCCACAAATTGGCTTTCTGCTTCTTAAAAGTAGCTCAATAACTTTGCAAAGCCTTCAAACACTTTTATTCCACGGATATATCAAAATGCAAAGCTCATTAACCACAGTTAAAAGGGAATTGGGGGAGGGGAAAAAAAAGACGAGTAAACTTTTAAGCTTCTTAAAACAACATTGTTCGTCATCAGCTCCCCACAACCGATCTTCAAAAAAATACCGTTTGAATGTTTCAGGATTCAATTAAAAAAAAAAAACCAACACGGCACACCTCCGTGGAAAAAGTGGAAATTTATACCGCTCTTCCTCCTGCTTGCCGACTTACCTAATTTCTGAGGCTTCAAGGCAATTGGGCCCAGTTTTTGCTGGGCCTTCCATTTTGTCCAATTTTCTAGCTCTTTATTAGCAACTGAAACAGAACAGAAGCAAAACAGAACTCAGGAGAAGCCCCCAAAATATATACAGGGGGTCCCCAACTTACAACAATTCATTTAGTGACCGTTCAAAGTTAGACAACACTGGGAAAAAGTGACTTATGACCATTTTTCACACTACTGCAATTCCTGTGATCAAAATTCAGACACTTGGCTACTGGCTCATATTTATGAGCATTGAGTGTCCCCATGGACCTGGGATCAAAATTCAGAGGCTTGGCAACTGGCATGTACTTATGACAGTTTCAGCATCCTGGGGTCACGTGATCCCATTTGCTACCTTCTGACAAGCAAAGTCAACGGGGAAGCCCGATCCGCTTAACGACCAGGTGACTAACTTAACTGCAGCAATTCACTTCATGACTTTGGCAAGAAAGACGGAAAGCTCGCAGACTGGGTTTGAGACCCCAGCACCACACAACGGGGTGAGCTCCTGTCCCTTGCTCCACCACCTGCTTACGTAGCAGTTGGAAAACATGCCAATGCGAGTAGGTAAACAGGCACCACTTCGATGGGAAGGTAACCGTCAACGCTGCTGTGCTTGCTTTGCCAACATATGGAGATGCAGCCATTTTCCTTCTTATGTTTTACTCTTAGAATTAGAGCTAGGATTAGATGATACTGGGGAGGGGAGGAGGAGGAATGTGCATGGGAGTTTAGTTAGACAGAACAATATTGTAACTAGTGTGAGAACCAAGTTGTTTTTTATTTGGAAATAAGAGATGATAAGAAATGGTGGGTGGAAGAACAGGAGGGAAAGCCTGCATTTCAAGCAAATTGGAGAATGTGATTTATGACAGTTAATTGGAGGAGGGAATTGTGCTTTGATACTATGTGCTCAGGGGAGGGTGTGGGGAAAAATGCACATGCAGCAAACTGCCGTGCTTCCCCCCCACACACAAACCTCATAACCTTTTGATACCCTTTGTCCTAATAAAGCAGCCAGAAGGTCATCCCCTTTTGACTTAATGCCTCACTTACCTAAAGAGATAATATGCTTAAGTTCCTTCCTATCTCTTCCTGTCTTTGTCAGTTCTTTCTCCTTTTGATCTACCTGTATTTGTTCTTATCTGGTCTTTGACCATGTAATGTGTTACTAGAAAATAGTTGCTTATATGAAGGAATTTTTCCAATGAAGAAACTTTATGTCAGCATCTAATGGTTAAACTTATGAATGTAAAATGTCAGCATTTAATGGTAAAGCCTATGCATGTAACAAATATATAAGAAGCAATAAACACAGAGTTTGTCAAGCTGTGTCCTGCAGCTTCAGACCTCTGCTCAGGACATGCCTGTGTCTTTTTCTTAGCATCTTACAGAGGGGAATTCAGATTTTGGCTTTGTCTATGTTATGTGCCGATGTTATTCTGCTCAAATAAAGATTCTTTAAGGTAAACCATGCCTCAAAGTTCTTTTGAAGAGTTTCATCTGTCGGAACCATGACAGTAACAGTATCCTTTGGCGTATAGCCATACTGGACACATGGCCATGGAAAATGTTTTTGGATAGCGCTGTCTCCCTCGGCCAAGAAACTAAGATCAGCAGCTCTGTTTAGAGTTAGACCCAACTGGACAGGGCAAACTGTCCCTTCGTACTTTCTAGCAACAGGGGAATATTAAATATACGGCGAACGTCTTCCCGCGATCAGACGAAAACCTACCATGTCAAGTTTGGTTAGCAAACCATCCAACCCAGCCCACTTACTTCTTTGCAGCTTACTCCTCCTTGCTGGATTTGGAGGGATGACAAAGTAGGCGCCTGAACTAGAGACAAAACAAAAGCAAGACACGTTGAGGGATTCCTCCGATAAGTTGCATCTACAGAATTAAATAGCATTGCAGCCGACGGCCTTAAATGAAGCCAGAATCATCACACAGCCATTTTCCCATCAAGACTATAAACTTTAGGGACTTTTGTTCATTAATTGACCTCACAGCTATTCTGTGAAAAACTCTGGATTCCCTATAAAAGCAGTTACTCATTAGGGATGGTCCTTTGAAATAATAGAACGGGATTGTGCAGAGATCAAAATATGAACTTTTATGTATAGCCCGGTCACTGTTCATTCTTTCTTGTTTGCAATCTGTAGAATAGAATAGAATAGAATAGAATAGAATAGAATAGAATAGAATAGAATAGGATAGGATAGGATAGGATAGGATAGGATAGGATAGAATAGAATAGAATAGAATAGAATATATGCAATGGAATGGAATGGAGTGGAGTGGAGTGGAGTGGAGTGGAGTGGAGTGGAGTAGAGTAGAGTAGAGTGTAGAGTAGAATAGAATAGAATAGAATAGAATAGAATAGAATAGAATAAATGGAATGGAATAGAATAGAATAGAATAGAATAGAATAGAATAGAATAGAATGGAATGGAATGGAATGGAATGGAATGGAATGGAATGGAGTGGAGTGGAGTGGAGTGGAGTGGAGTGGAGTGGTGGAGTGGAGTGGAGTGGAGTGGAGTGGAATGAATGGAATGGAATAGAATAGAATAGAATAGAATAGAATAGAATAGAATAGAATAGAATAGAATAGAATAGAATGGAATGGAATGGAATGGAATGGAATGGAATGGAATGGAATGGAATGGAGTGGAGTGGAGTGGAGTGGAGTGGAGTGGAGTGGAGTGGAGTGGTGGAGTGGAGTGGAGTGGAGTGGAATGAATGGAATGGAATAGAATAGAATAGAATAGAATAGAATAGAATAGAATAGAATAGAATAGAATAGAATAGAATAGAATAGAATAGATGCAATGGAAGGGAAGGGAAGGGAAGGGAAGAGAAGAGAAGAGAAGAGAAGAGAAGAGAAGAGAAGAGAAGAGAAGAGAAGAGAAGAGAAGAGAAGAGAAGAGAAGAGAAGAGAAGCTAGAAGGGACCCAGCTCAAGCAGGAAACTCATTCCAGACAGATGGTGGTCCAATCTCTTCTTTAAAAAATCGTGTGATTGGTTGTTCGTTTGGAGCTGTATTTAAATTCTGAGCAGCTGATTGGTTCTTTCATGGATGGGTCATTCGAATGAAAAAAAAATGAAAACAGATAGTCCTTGTTTTACAACACTTCAATTAGTGACCGTTTGAAGTTCCAACGGCACGGAAAAAAGGGGCTTATGACCGTTTTTCACATTCACAACTGTTGCAGCATCCCTGATCAAAATTCAGAGGCGAGGCAACTGACTCATATTTACAGCAGTCACAGCGTCCCCGGGGTCATCGCATCTGCTTTTGCAACCTTCTCAACAGCCAGGTCAACGGGGGAAGCCCAGATTCACTTAACAACCTTGTTTTGCAGGGAGTCACTTAACTGCAACAAGTGGTCGTAAAATGGGGCAAAACTCACTTAACTGTCTTGCTTAGCAACATAAATTTTGGGCTCAACTGTGGTCATTAGTCCAGGATTACCTGTACGTCTGCACCTGTATTTCCAGTGTGGTCGTAGGCACATGAATTATACCATAATTAGAATGCAGTACTTGACGAAAGGTTTTCCCAATGTCAACATATGGCTGTCAAAGGTGGACTGTAAGAAAGGCTGAGCGCCAAAGAATGGAGGCCTTTGAACTCTGGTGCTGGAGAAGACTCCTGCGAGTCCCCTGGACTGCAAGGCGATCCAACCGGTCAGTCTTAGAGGAGATCAACCCTGACCGCTCTTTAGAAGGCCAGATCCTGAAGTTGAAACTCAAGTCCTTTGGCCACCTAATGAGAAGGAAGGACTCTCTGGAGAAGAGCCTGATGCTGGGAAAGATGGAGGGCAAGAGAAGTTGGGGACAATGAAAGAGAAGGAGGTGGCTGGATGGAGTCCCTGAAGCAGGAGGCGTGAGCTTCAATGGACTCCAGAAGATGGCAGAAGACAGGAAGGCCTGGAGGAGATCAACCCCGACTGCTCTCTAGAAGGCCAGATCCTGAAGTTGAAACTCAAGTTCTTTGGCCACCTAATGAGAAGGAAGGACTCCCTGGAGAAGAGCCTGATGCTGGGAAAGATGGAGGGCAAGAAAAGAAGGGGACAACAGAGAATGAAGTGGCTGGATAGAGTCACGGAAGCAGGAGGCGTGAGCTTCAATGGACTCCAGAAGATGGTAGAGGACAGGAAGGCTTGGAGGAACGTGGTCCATGGGGTCGCGACGGGTTGGACACCACTTCGCAACTAACAACAACTTGATGAAAACAATACTGTTTCAGCAAAATATTTAAAAGGATAACCTCCCCTGAAATTCACGCAATGGGATCAACAAGTAAGCACTCCAAAAAAAGAGGTAGCCTATTTGATTTGGAGCAGAAAGACAAAATTCTTTCAATTTTGATAAGAGTCGAGAAATGAAAACTCAAGGCGAATGGCCTATCACCACCTTTCAACCGACTTGATCCTGTCTGGGAAATTTTTTAAGCTGAAATTCCAGCCAAGCTGGAGGCTGCCAAATAGATAGAATCTACCAGCTCTTTGATTCTGAAGTTAAAAGACAGTCAAATCACATCGATCTGCAATTGTGATGCAATAATTAAGAGAGAATAGTTGTACCTCAGGGTTGAACTGGGGTGCTCTCCGAACATGGCTGGTTGGTTTTCTTACAGACGTTTCGTGGCCCAACTAGGTAACATCACCCGTGCCGGAAAGGAGTGGGATTTGCAGAGAGGAGGAGGAGAACTGTGGGGTCCTTGGTGCTTTCGGGGTTTACTTTCTGGCACACATTTCATTACCCAACTAGGTAATGTCATCAGTGCTAGAAAGGAATGAGGTTTGCAGAAGAGGAGGAGGAGGAGAACTGTGGGGTCCTTGGTGCTCTATGAGCTTGGTTGTTTCTTGCAGATGTTTCATTACCCAACTAGGTAACAATCAATGCTAGTAAGGAGTAGAGTACATAGAGAGAGGAGGAGGAGGAGGAGGAGGAGGAGGAGGAGGAGGAAGGAAGAGGACTGTGGGGTCCCTGGTGCTCTCTAAGCTTGGGGGTTTTCTTGCAGACATTTCATGACCCAACTAGAGAACATCATCAGTGCTAGAATGGAGAGGAGTTTGCAGAGAGGAAGTAGTGGTGGTGGTGGTGGAGGTGGAGGAGGAGGAGGAGGGGGAGGAGGAGGAGGAGGAGGAGGAGGAAGGAAGAGGACTGTGGGGTCCTTGGTGCTCTCTGAGCTTGCTTGTTTTCTTGCAGACATTTCATTACCCAACTAGGGAACATCTGTGCGCTGATAAGGTTACCTAGCTGGGTAATAAAACATCTGCAAGAAAACATCCAAGCTCATAAAACACTGCGGACCGACCCCATAATGGTATTGAGACCAGACACCATCACTGCGTAGGAAATGCTTACAACGGGTTGTTCTGCTGCGTGAGTTTCCCAGGCCAACACAAACCACCATCCCTCTCACTCTCACACCAACCTAACTCTCAGCACAACCACACCCATCTCTCTCTCTCTCTCTCTCTCTCTCTCTCTCTCCTCAGTTTTTATAGCCAACAATTGCTGGTCTTAAAAGGACAGGGCACCAACAGGTGAGGAGGCATTGGCCATTTTGCAGGCTACTGGTTCTTCCACAGACCCCTTTTTGCTCCCCAAAAGTGTCCGTGGAGATTCTCAGTAATCCAAGTCGTCGTAGTTGCCTCAAAGTTAAGTTTTCCAACAGGTGAAACTTCTTGGGTGAGAAGCAAAGATCTTCTCGTTCCTCAAGAAAGACAAAAAAAAAAACCAACAGTCCTTTTGAAGAAACATCTTTGAGACATCTCCCTGGAAGGTACCACTTACTGCTCTTGTGGACTCTCCACATCTGGATCTCCGTAGCTTTCTCGGGGCGAGCACCCCAACCCTGCTCTCCTGCAACAGCCCATCTCTCCACAACTCATGGTTCTTGGGTGGGAAGACCCGCCTGCTTTCCGCTGAGCCTTGCCTGTGGCTTAGAAGAGGTCCACCTCTGCCTGCCTTCTCCCCGCACACCTACAATGGTGTCTGCACACACACAAAAAAACCCCCTCCTTTTCTAGGATTGGTTCTCCTGTGAACTTCTGCAGGAGTTGCTCTTAAAGAGGAAGAAGGCTCAACAAAAGAGCAGGTTTGAAATGAAGGGCCCTTGGTGCTTTTGCAATCAGAATGAGCAAGGAGTTGGACTAGATTCTCAACCTTTTTAATGCCGCGACCCCCAACCGGTCGTAAGTCGAGGACTACTCAACCGGTCGTAAGTCGAGGACTACACAACTGGTGCAGCACCATGGGACTTTTGGCGGGCTCAGCAGGGCAGAGACAGCCTGGACAATTCCTATTGGCTTTTGAAAGCCAATAGAATTAGACTCTATTCAAGAGAGTCTATTCTATTGGCTTTCAAAAGCCAATAGAATAAAAGGGAGTAGCACAGCTAAGGAAAAGGGGGAAAAAATGGCGGACTGCGTTGTTTGGCGACCCCCGTGAAATGGTCGTTCGACCCCAAATGGGGTCCCGACCCACAGGTGGAGAACCACTGGTCTAGAAGACCTTCAAGGTCCCTTCCAGTTCTATTCGGATTGAAATAGACCTCCCTTAGATTCAGAAACACACACACACACACACACACACAGACACCGTATTTGTTCCTGTGAATACTTGAGCCCTCCAGCCAATTGTGAATAGGAGGAATCACAAAACCAAGCCATATTTCTAGAGAGGAGATTCATTCTATGTTTTGAGACAGCCTCAGTGATACGATGTGCTAACCTACAAAAAAAAAATATATATGAGTATTTTTTGTATCATGTTAAGTTCTGCTGAGAGTGGTGAATTGGTTTGTTATTATCGAAATCCACACCACTTTTTTTCCCCAAATTCCTTCGGTACCCTGCTGTGAACCAAGAAAGAAAAACTCACCCAGTCCTGTGAATTTTCGTTGAGTTTTTAGTGGGCTTCACCTCTTGAATCAAGGGCAGTAGCAAATTTGGGGCCTTTGGAATGGACATCCGTTTGCTCCTCAATTCCAGTATTCAAAACCCAACGGGTTGGTGGCAGAACCAGAGGTGTCCTCCTTCAAACTGCCATCGGCTGAATTTCTTGGTACCAATATTCTAATTAGAACCCCATGGCTCTGCTGGGGAATTCTGGGAATTGAAGTCCACAAAGCTCGAAGTTGCCCAGGTTGAGAAACACTGGAGTAGAAGTTTCATGAGATGGGAATTTTTCTACATGGACCATATTTGCAGGCTGGCATCGTTTAGGGCAGGGGTAGGCAACCTTGGCTCTTTTGTGACTGGTGGACTTCAACTCCCAGAATTCCTGAGCCAGCCATGTTGAGGGGAAAGGGAGAGGTTTCCATGCTGAGCCATGCTGACTCAGGAATTCTGGGAGTTGAAGTCCACGAGTCATGAAGGGGCCATAGTTCCCCCATGCTGGCTCAGGAATTCTGGGAGTTGAAGTCCACCAGTCATAAAAGGGCCGAATTTGAAAATCCCTGGACTAGACAATCACCTGTCTGAGATGATATAGGCCAGGGATAGGCAACCTTGGCTCTTTTATGACTCATGAACTTCAACTCCTAGAATTCCTGAGCCAGCCATGGTCGCTCAGGAATTCTGGGAGTTGCAATCCACGAGTCATAAAAGAGCCAAGGATGCCTACCCCTGGTATAGGCTCTCCTGATTGAGCAGGGGGCTGGACTAGAAGACCTACAAGACCTTCCACCTCTATTCTGTTCTATTCTATTCTATTCTATTCTATTCTATTCTAATTATTTTTCTTTCTACAATATAAATGTAGACCAAAAACAACATCCATGGAGTTTTATTGGCAATAATATGGAAAAAGTTTGCCTAGGGTCTTTCTAAGTGGGTTTTTCTTTTAGCCGACACCCTGGGGATTTGGGGGGGATTTCCCCACTCAAGGACTAACCAGATCTGACTTTGTATCACTTCCTGAGATCAACCAAGGTTAACTTTGCTGACCACGGGGCTTCTCTGTGTTAAGACCCTGGCTCTTGGCCTGCCATTGTGAGGTTTACTTAGTTCATCCTTTTGCATGTTTTTGGCACCAGGCCAAGCCATGATATTCTCTCCCATTAAAATTTTATTCTAAATTAAAAGAATTATTTATTTTCCCAAATTAAAAAAAGCCATTTTACCATATTAAAAGGTGCACTGTTCCAAATGCGGAAAATACCTTTCCATTTTATACCTTTTACTGTATTTGAATAACCCCTTTTTTATATATACATAAAAATTGTCCAATTATGCTTGGAGCCACCCATCATCCTGAGCAAATGCATTAGCTAGAATGATGAAAAATGTGTCTTACACCATTAATTTACATTTAATGGGGTTCAAAAAAAAATCTATTACAGAAAAGAACAGGAATTAAAAATAAGATTGTTAATGTGGTGATTTAATTATTGTTAAAATAACACATTCTAAACAAATCAACTTCTGCCGCCAGACGTCACATAAGGAAAGACAGCAGTCCTGGCATTGTCCGTCACGTCGAGCTTCATTTGCTACTACTGCGCATGTGCGATATCATCGGGCAAAATCGCGTTCCGAGGGAGAGAACGCCCGAAATCGCGGCGAGTCGTAGGGTCATTAAGTTTGTCCTTTCTGACCTCCCGTAGGTCCCTCCTTTTCCCCCCCCCCTTTCCTCCCTTTGGGATAACTATGGTGGAGCGGGCCGGGAGTTCCGCGGAGTCTCTTCGCTACGCGGAGTACGTAGCCCGGAACGCCGGCAGCGGCAGGAGCGACGGCGGCCGAGGGCCGGACATCAACCACGGCCTGGTCAGTGTCGGGGTTGCGGGACTGTCGTAGAGAGAACCGGCCTATCGTTTAAAGCGTGATAGTTGCCGGTCTCTTTTGAGCATGCGCAGTCGTGTCTCTGAAGCGGCTTGGAGGCGGTGTGTGGGCGCCTGGCAACGCGTTCGCAGGGCGCTTTCTCTGTGCGCATGCGCAGAGGGTTTCCTTTCTGTCTCAGTTCTATGAATTCTTTGCTGCTGAAGTCCAAGAGCAGAATTCTTCTATTAATAAATAAGAGTTATCTTATAATGAAGATCCATAGGAGATAATAGTATGATTTTAAGTATTTCAGATATAGTGTATTGTGGGTTTTTTTATTTTTAAGAAAGCAAAGCCAGGATCGGGTCTGGTTGAAAGGTGGATGGGAGACCACCAGGCAATGCCTAGATTGGGAAATTGACAAACATTCCCGAAGAAGGAGGTGGTGACCATTCCTGCATTTTTGCATAAAAACGGTTCTGCTTAGGAGTTAACCTGTGCTTGCATAGATCAAACACAATCCATTTTATAATGCAGTAGGGTCACTGAAGCATTGTATTAAGCTTCACATGCACAAGAACCCATTGGATGTGTAGAATGGCTGTTGGCTTCCTTTTGCTTTCCTGATACCGTTATATAATTTTATTAAAGAAGTCGTAACAATTGGCACGTTTGGCTGGCCTCAGAGAGCAAAGCATGATCAGATATACTTCCCCTGGGTGTGGAGCTTGACTGGGATATTAAAAAATCATCTCAGAAAAAGAACTTTGAATTGTATCCAGGTCGTATCTGGGACTAAAGGTCAGCTCAGATGATTTGACCCTTCCTTCCTTCCTTCCTTCCTTCCTTCCTTCCTTCCTTCCTTCCTTCCTTCCTTCCTTCCTTCCTTCTTTCCTTCCCTCCCTCCCTCCCTCCCTCTCTTTCTTTCCATCATTTTCCTTTCATCTCATTCCTTCCTTTTTTCCTCTTTCTTTCTTTCTTTCTTGCTTGCTTTTTCTCTTTCTTTCTTTCTTTCTTTCCTTCCATCTCCTTCCCTACTTTCTTTCTTTTTTCTTTCTTTCTTTTTCTCTTTTTTCTTTCCTTCCATCTTCTTTCTTTCTTTCTTTCTTTCTTTCTTTCTCTTTCCTTCCATCTCCTCCCTCCTTTCTTTCTTTCCTTCCCTCCTTTCTTTTTCTCTCTTTTTTCTCTTTCCTTCCATCTTCTCTCTTTCTTTCTTTCTTTCTTTCTTTTTTCTCTTTCCTTCCGTCTTTTCTCTCTCTCTTTCTTTCTTTCTTTCTTTCTCTTTCCTTCCATCTCCTCCCTCCTTTCTTTCTTTCTTTGCTTCCTTCCTTCCTTCCTTCCTTCTTTCTCTTTCTTTTTTTCTTTCCTTCCATCTTCTTTCTTTCTTTCTTTCTTTCTTTCTTTCTTTCTTTCTTTCTTTCTTTCTTTCTTTCTTTCTTTCTTTCTTTCTTTCTTTCTTTCTTTCTTCCCTCCCTCCCTCCCTCCCTCCCTCCCTCCCTTTGTAGTCCTAATTTCAAGCAGGGGGAAAAAAAGCTTCAGTTGATATATGCCTGAGGAGTTGCGTCAAGGGCCTGAATATTGTCTGTTATGTAACATTTGAACCTCTTGTTTAAAACAAGCAGGACCTGAAATGATGCAATCGAAACAACCTGATTGATTTCATTTCTATCCCAAGTAGTCCTCAACTTACGACCGGTTGAGTAGTCCTCGACTTACAACCGGTTGGGGGTCGCGGCATTAAAAAGGTTGAGAACCACTGCTATAGGTTCTCCTGCTTGAGCAGGGGGCTGGACTAGAAGACCTCCAAGGTCCCTTCCAGCTCTATTCTATTCTAAAAACAAGAAAATCCAGTTGCCTCCTGAAAAAGCATCTTTGGGACCTCTGCCTAAAACATTTTCTTTTACTGCTCCAGCATTCGTACCACATCCAGTAAAAAAATTCAGCCAGGCCCTCGTGTTTTCAGATCAATTCCTCCCCAGCCAGTTTGGACCCCAGCCAAATAAATTAAACTGCAAAGCCAGAAAATGAGCATGGAGAATAAAACACATGTCTCGTCCCGGATGCCACCTGAAGCAGAGCTCGGGCTGAGAATTATTTGCAGAGAGCCATTTCATGTTTTTGGTTTTTATTTATCTTTTTTTTTTAAGTTTGTGCTGTCAGCTCTTCAGAGAAGCCGAGATTCCACTGATATGGAAAAGGATTCATTTATGTGCCCAGTGCTGAGTTTTTAATGCTGCCTGTTGTTCCATTTCTTTTTCCCTTTAAAGCTTAGAAATTTGATGTCCTTTCTTTGCCCTGAAAAGCTTCTAATTGAAGTTGTTTATGGAGAACTTACAGGCAATTTAGCATACGGTGTTTATTTCGTATAGCACACGGATTATTTATGTCTCCGGCAAGCCGATATTACAAGTTTAGTCAAGGATTTGAAGAAAAAAAAACGGCTTTGGAAAAATTTAAAGGGATCTCGGAGCTGTCAGCATTGCTGCCATAATAGCTGCGTGTGTTTCATGTAAATTCCTCAAGCGCTTTTTAGGATAATTGTCACCACATTTAATGTATATCTTCTGGCAGTAATATAAACACTATGCGGAAGGGTTCCGTTTTTATATTTCTGCAACTGTGTAAAGAAATTCTCATGTCACCACTTTTAAACAACAACAAAATAAAATCCATTGGGCTACTTAATTTCTTTTTTTAATGCTAGGAAAAGCAGCTTCAGTCGAAGTAATGGGATAAAAAGTGCTTGGTTTTTTTTTTACCTGTAGCAAAGTTTCTTCATTACAGTGGTAGTAAGGCTTTTTGTGATAATCTACCGCCATGCCAGAATAATTAGTAAGGAACCAGGTAATGAAATGCCTGTCTCCAATTAAAATACAGTGAACGTGTATTTTTTGAACGCATACAAAGTTTTGGAAATGATTGACTGTGCACAAATGCATTAATCCACATTTTCTTATTTTATGAGTAAGGGGTGTCTTGTGGCTACTGTATAAAGCAAGTGGGTGCATTTCTGTTGAGAATAGCCAGTCCTTTTCAGCTGATGGGCACAGTTGCAATTTGAGAGAGAGTTGTCAGTACGTCCTAAAATTTATCTCGGAGAGCTATCCCAAATGTGCTTTTTCAAAAGGCCTCAGGTTTTGTTTTTCCTTGAAGACATTTCGCTTCTCATCCAAGCAGCTTCTTCAATTCTGGAGAACTGTTCTCTCTTAACACCTACGTACTGGGGTGGTAAAACTCTCACTCGGGACGATGGCTTCAAAGAAGCAGTGACAGGTAGTAGCAATCCTCCTATTTAAGACAATCAGAATCAGAATAGGATCTGGAAGGGACCTTGGAGGTCTTCTAGTCCAGCCCCTCTGCTCAAGCAGGAGACCCTAGACCAGGGGTCTTCAAACTTGGCCCTTTTATGACTTGTGGACTTTAATTCCCAGAATTCCTCAGCCAGGCACGCTGGCTGAGGAATTCTGGGAGTTGAAGTCCACAAGTCATAAAAGGCTCATAGTTCCCTCACGCTGGCTGAGGAATTCTGGGAGTTGAAGTCCACAAGTCATAAAAGGCTCATAGTTCCCTCATGCTGGCGGAGGAATTCTGGGAGTTGAAGTCCATAAGTCATAAAAGGGCCAAGTTTGAAGACCCCTGACCTAGACCATTTTGGACAAATTTGCAAATCTCATGTGTAAATCGGAAGCATTTTTCAAACATGTTTACCCCAGTGGGCCTTGCGTGTGGTCCCTTGTACAAGGCATGAAAAAAGCAGACAAGTGTGATGTTTTCCCATGACTGATATTTAAAAAGTCCTGTTCTTCTTTCTTGGACTGTGCCTGTGTCAGTTGTGATTGCCGTAGCCGGTTTTAACCATAACAGGGAAAAAAAGGCCTTTTCAATAACCCATAAAAACTCACGTTGCTTTTCAAATATCTAAATGTAAAATTAGAAAATCAATTAAAATTTAAAAAAAACTCAAACCAAGCAACATTATGTATTTATACATTCCTCAGGCCACTTTTGGTTGATAAAAGCCAGATCCTGGCATCCATAAATTAATCTTGTCCGGATTCCAGAGCCAATGACCTAGTTCCCCATCTTACACGCCTCTGATTTATCTGGATTAAGGATCGGCTTGTTAGCCCTTATCCAGCTCCAAATTGGAACATTTAATCAATACTTCCACACCTTCCCTTCAATTCATGGTTAAAAAGTGGAGATAAGGCAGGATGATGAATCGTTAACATATGGACAACATCTTAGCCCAGATCTTACATTGATTCTTGGTGCTGTCTTGTAAATGTTAAAAGCAGAGGTGACAAAATGTGATCCAACATGGAATTAAGGAGGAATTTCCTGGCAGTGAGAAGCATTCATCAGTGGAACCACTTGCCTCCAGAAGTTGTGGCTGCTCCATAAGAAGAGATGGGGCAACGATTTGTCTGAAATTTTATAAATTTAAAATAACAGAGTTGGAAGGGACCTTGGAGGTCATCTAGTCCAACCCCCTGCTCAGGCAGGAAAACCCTGTACTATTTCAGACAAGTGGTTGTCCAGTCTCTTCTTCACAACTTCCAGTATTGGAGCATTCACAACTTCTGGCAATTCACAACTTCAGGAAATTTCTCCTTAGTTCTACGTTGTTTCTCTCCTTGATTTGTTTCCATCCATTGCTTCTTGTCCAGAATAAATAATAACAGAATAGAAGAGCTGGAAGGGGCCTTGGAGGTCATCTAGTCCAACCCCCTGCTTAGGCGGGAAACCCTATAGCATTTCAAACAAATGGTTGTCTAATCTTTTCTTTGAAAACTTCCAGTGTCGGAGCATTCAGAATTTCTGGTGGCAAGGAGTTCCACTGATCGATTGTTCTGACGGTCAGGAAATTTCTCCTTAGTTCTAGGTTGCTTCTCCCCTTGATTAGTTTCCATCCGTTGCTTCTTATTCTGGTGGAAAAGAACGGTATATTTTTCTATTCCTAACCAGATAGGAAGCCCGGCTGAAGTCAGTCACTTAATGTAAGACCTAACGTAACTTTTATGGGGAAAGTTGACATTTTAGAATTGCAATTGTTTTAGGATTATTGGTAAGGAAAAATGGAAGAGTGTATTAAAATGTGTCTGTTTTGTGTCTATTAAAACATGCAAAACCTTCGTGCGTTTTAATTTAGGCAAGCAAAGGGCTGTATGTTGGGTTTTTAAAATGTGATTTTGGGGGGGAATTTGAGAAAAATATGCACGTAGCTTGTTGCCATCACTCTATTCCCAATACATTTTTTGGAAGACGTGTTTACTGGTTTGAGTGAGTTAAAGGCCATCTGCTTAGTTGCCCTCCACCAGAGTTGGTCAAAATAGGCCAGTTTCTTCCTGATGAATATAGTTAATCCCTTTACTTTGTGTATTAAGTACTCTAAAAATTCTTTGATCACACAATATAAAATCACAGATCTCTCTCTCTTTCTGCCTCTCTCATTTTTTTTTTCTCGGTGTGTGTCTTACATGGGCAAGAATAGCAAACATCACCTTTCCCCATTAACTAAATGAGCAGTCTAATTACTGTGTGTCTTGTATTGTAAGAATTAATGTTTGTAAACTATTTCAAGAGGCTTAGATTAAAGATGCTGTACAAGTGGAAAGAATTATTCTTGAAAATGAGGAGTTGGATCTCTTGTAACAAGGCAAAACATGACAAGAATTCCAACAGTGAACTGTAATCACTTGAAGTGGCGCATCAGCTGGGCTGTTAGGAATATTAATGGGATTCCTTACAGAATGAAAGCAGGCTCTGAATAATTAGCCTCGTGGAAGAAACAGAAGCCGCCTTCAGGACACGGTCTTTCCAGATTGCATGGCTCTCCATGCACCCATATGTGGGTATTCAAGGTTGTCTCTATCAAGATAGAGATAGATAGATAGATAGATAGATAGATAGATAGATAGATAGATAGATAGATAGATAGATGGATGGATGGATGGATGGATGGATGGATGGATGGATGGATGGATGGATGGATGGATGGACGGACAGATAGATAGACAGACAGACAGACAGACACAGACAGACAGACAGATGATAGATGATAGATAGACAGACAGACAGGAGAGACAGAGAAAGAGACAGACAGACAGGATAGATAGACAGACAGATAGATAGAGATAATAGATAAAGAGAGATAATAGATAGAGATAATAGATAGGCAGGCAGTCAGACAGACAGATAAATAGAATAGATAGATAATAGATGATAGATATAGATAGATAAAATTGACGATACAGATAGATGAGAGATAGATAAAAATAGATAATTGAAGTAGATAGATAAAATAGATATGATAGTTGATAGAGATAGATAGATAGATAGATAGATAATAGGTAGGTAAGTAAGTAAATAGATAGATAGATAGATAGATAGATAGATAGATAGATAGATAGATAGATAGATAGACACAGACAGACAGACAGGATAGATAGACAGATAGATAGATAGAACAGATGATAGATAATAGATATAGATAGATAAAATTGATGACACAGATAGCTGAGAGATAGATAAAAATAGATAATTAAAGTAGATAGATAAAATAGATAGATAGATAGATAGATAGATAGATAGATAGATAGATAGATAGATAGATAGATAGATAGATGATAGGTAGGTAGGTAGGTAAATAGATAGATGATAGATAGATAGATAGATAGATAGATAGATAGATAGATAGATAGATAGATAGATAGACAGACAGACAGACAGACAACAGACAGACAGGATAGAGAGAGAGCGAGACAGACAGACAGGATAGATAGACAGACAGATAGAACAGATGATAGATAATAGATGATAGATATAGATAGATAAAATGGATGATACAGATAGATGAGAGATAGATAAAAATAGATAATGGAAGTAGATAGATAAAATAGATATGATAGTTGAGAGATAGATAGATAGATAGACAGACAGACAGACAGACAGACAGATAGATAGATAGATAGATAAGACAGACAGACAGACAGACAGTTCCTGTCCTTCGAATGACTTTGGCGGTATCTGAAGTTTTTTAATTTAAAAAATTGAGTCTGATCATTTTGCAAGCGATGTCTCTATTTTTCTCCAGGATATTCGTGTCAAATTGCTAATTTTCTTCCTTCTCCTTCTTCTCCTCCTATTTTTAATAGGCCCGATCTGTAATCGGAGTCGGTCTGGGCATAGCAGCTGTTGCCTTTGGAGGTAAGTATGAATGTGCTTAAGAATAAAACGCTACACGTTCATCTCATGCAATTTATTAAGTGGGGGGGGGTTTTTTCAGGAAACTACCTTTCCCATCCAGTGAGATTATCGATCCACCAACGTATAAAAAAGTAAAGCTTCCTTTCAGCAGACTTTGGCCCCTGGGGTCTGCCTTGAGGGGCCTGCAGCTTTGAGGTAACTGGGGACTCTTCATTTTGAATAACTTGTGGATTGATAGGGAAGTTTTTAATTATCCCGAGTCACAACTAATGTCTTGTTCACGGATTGAAGGGATTTGGGGCAGGATCAGCCTCCTGTACAGTATTGTTTTGGGATAAATGGGGGGGGGGAAACCAAAGGCCTTCCTGAATGACACCATAAACCTCTTGTTATCTGGGCCTTGACCTAAATGCAGGTAGTACCTCGACTTAATTGAGCCCAAATGTTCTGTTGCAAGACCTTTTTTGCCCCAGTGGTTTAGTGAATCCCTGCAGTTCTTAAGTGAGTAACACAGTTGTTAAGTGAATCCGGCTTCCCCCATTGACTTCGCTCGTCAGAAGGTCGCCCAAGGGGATCACGTGACCCCGGGACTCTGCAACCGCCATAAGTACATGCCAGTTGCCAAGCCTCTGGATTTTGATCAGGTGATCATGGGGATGCCGCAACGGTTGAGTGAAAAGCAGTCATAACTCACATTTTTCAGTGCTGTTGTAACTTTGGATGGGCACTCAATGAAGTTTGGTAAGCGGTGGACTCACCTAGACATGTTTAAAAACCTGAGATTCCTGCCCCAAAACAAAATAAGTTAATACACAACGTGGCTCTCTGAAATTTCAGGGGAGGAAGTTGGTTGGAATAGAGTCAGACGATAAAGAATTTAATATCAGCATAGAAGGGTGGATAGATGATAGATAGATAGATAGATAGATAGATAGATAGATAGATAGATAGATAGATAGATAGATAGACAGAGTGGAAGGGTGGATAGATAGATAGATAGATAGACAGACAGATGATAAATAGATGATAGATAGATAGATAGATAGATAGATAGATAGATAGATAGATAGATAGATAGATAGATAGATAGATAGATAGATAGAATAGGTGGAAGGGTGGATAGATGATAGATAGATAGATAGATAGATACCGGTAGATACCGGTAGATAGATAGATAGATAGATAGATAGATAGATAGATAGATAGATAGATAGATAGATAGATAGATAGATACCGGTAGATAGATAGATAGATAGATAGATAGATAGATAGATAGATAGATAGATAGATAGATAGATAGATAGATAGATAGATAGAATAGGTGGAAGGGTGGATAGATAGATAGATAGATAGATAGATAGATAGATAGATAGATAGATAGATAGATAGATAGATAGATAGATAGATAGATAGAATAGGTGGAAGGGTGGATAGATAGATAGATAGATAGATAGATAGATAGATAGATAGATAGATAGATAGATAGATAGATAGATAGATAGATAGAGTGGAAGGGTGGATAGATAGATAGATAGATAGATAGACAGACAGACAGATGATAAATAGATGATAGATAGATAGATAGATAGATAGATAGATAGATAGATAGATAGATAGATAGATAGATAGATAGAATAGGTGGAAGGGTGGATAGATAGATAGATAGATAGATAGATAGATAGATAGATAGATAGATAGATAGATAGATAGATAGATAGATAGATAGATAGATAGATAGAATAGGTGGAAGGGTGGATAGATAGATAGATAGATAGATAGATAGATAGATAGATAGATAGATAGATAGATAGATAGATAGATAGATAGATAGATAGATAGATAGATAGATAGATAGATAGAGTGGAAGGGTGGATAGATAGATAGATAGATAGATAGACAGACAGACAGATGATAAATAGATGATAGATAGATAGATAGATAGATAGATAGATAGATAGATAGATAGATAGATAGATAGATAGATAGATAGAATAGGTGGAAGGGTGGATAGATGATAGATAGATAGATAGATAGAAATTTAAACATACTACATACAACATATGTTAGACCTACACCCTTACATATCAGTAACATATAAATATTAGTCACTGTCCATTTTGAATACATAACGGAAAGAATAAGCATTTTCTTGAAAGAGATATTTTTCCCTGCAATGCTGTAAAAATGAAACGTATTTTCACCTGCCAATTTTTCATCCCGCCAGACGGAGCCGGTCTCCAAAACCAGCCACCGGGGGAAACCGTCTGAATCGAACACAGGGCACCATCAGCTAATAAAATGAAAACAAAACAAAATTAAATTAGACAGTCGGTTTTTCTGTCCGAAACTGCTAAGGTTGCATCCTTCTTTAGCAGATATACAGATGTTAAGTTGCCTTTGGTTTCAATATTTTCTAGGTCGTTTTGCATTCCAGCTCCGGAAACCGCTAGGAGACATTTTCTCCGAAGTAGCGAGAAAAATTTCAGCTACTGTAAGTTGAAAGCTTAGATTATCTTTCATGTCATTAGAAGAAGGAGAAAAATAACCCCTCTTTAAGGCAACTTGGTATACTTGTGTAGAGCCTTCGATGCTTCGGATCTGTCTGTCTGTCTGTCTGTCTGCCTGCCTGCCTGCCTGCCTGCCTGCCTGCCTGCCTGCCTGCCTGCCTGCCTGCCTATCTATCTATCTATCTATCTATCTATCTATCTATCTATCTATCTATCTATCTATCTATCTATCTATCTATCTCTACACTTCCACCTATCTGTCTGTCTCTATCTCTAGTCTGTCTCTCTATCTACCTTCACCTGTCTGTCTCTATGTCTACCTCAATGTCTAGTCTGTCTGTCTGTATCTTTATCTCTCTCTATCTTTATATCTCTTCTCTATCTATCTGTCTGTCTGTCTCTATCTCCACTTCCATCTGTCTGTCTATCTCTATCCTGTCTATCTACCTCCACCTCCACCTGTCTTTCTCTATGTCTATGTCTACTTCAATCTCTTGTCTGTCTGTCTGTCTCTATCTCCACTTCTGTCTGTCTGACTGTCTATCCTGTCTGTCTGTCTATCTACCTCCACATCCACCTGTCTGCTTTATGTCTATGTCTACTTCAATCTCTTGTCTGTCTGTCTGTCTGTCTGTCTCTATCTCCACTTCCATCTGTCTGTCTGTCTGTCTATCTACCTCCACCTCCACCTGTCTGTCTCTATGTCTATGTCTACATCCATCCATCCATCCATCCATCCATCCAATCTCATCTATCTATCTATCTATCTATCTATCTATCTATCTATCTATCTATCTATCTATCTATCTATCTATCTATCTATCTATCTATCTATCTATCTATCTGTCATCCATTTGCCTTTCTGTTTCCGTTCCTCTTTTCTCCCTCCAGCTGGCAAGATCTGGAGAGCTGGGGAGGACGTGAAAAGCTGGGCCTTTCTCTTCCGCTTGTCTCACGTGAGGCAGAGGCTGTCCCCAGCTCCATCTATTATTCAAATCCTATTTGTCTCTGACCTCAATCCCCCCCCCCCCTCGTCTCTTTGTGTCTGCCTAATCTCACTCCGCTGGGCTGGCCTGCTCCTTCCCTTCCACTCCTCTCCAGCACTCCCACTTCCCAGCTTTTATACTACACAGACAGATTTCTTTTTTCTTTTCTTTCTTTTTTTTAAAAAAGCACCCTTCTATTACCTATCCCTTGTCTACTTCCGTTTTCGAAGGAGTAGTTCTGACAGAGAGGTTAGCAACCCCCAGCGTGCATTTGATAAAACGGGGCCTGTTCTTACATCCCGGTCAATTCTGTGTAGGCGGTAGTCGTAGCTCTCAAAATGTTTTAACTAAATTAGTTTCTTAGATTAGTAAAGGTGGATGTGGTCTGAGGGATCGTGGAGAAGCAGCAAGCCGTTGGCTGTGGGACCTGGATTGGGAAGACGAGGGTCTGTGGCCATTCTACTAGTAAGAGTAGGACATATTTGCTGGCCTACGCTGGCTCTCCAGTAACTTCAGAGGCTACTAACCTCATAAGAACTGGTGTTGTTTTGGTATCTTTAAGTATTCTTTTGGGAACGGACTTTTTCTATTTAATTATTTTATTTTATTTTTATTTTTTTTTCCTTTTTATTGTAATGACCCTTTTTTGAAGGACTTTTTTCTGTTTAATTTTTTGCAATTTTTAAGAAGGAGTAAAGCTTTTTTTTTAAACTCTTTTTCTCTTCCTTTTTTTCCCCTTTTTTCTTTTTATTATAATGACCTTCTTTGGAGGGAGTTATGATTTTTGAAGGAATTTTTATAATTTTTTAAGAAGGGCTAAAGGTTTTTTTTTTAAGATGGCTCCAAAGCGTCCAGGGATTTCTACAGCTTCTAAATCAACAGTTTCACCCTCTTCTGGGGGTCAGCTAATAACTATGAAGGATTTGCAAAACATGATGGGAGATGTTATAATTCAAATTAGGGCAGAAATGAAAAAGATTTTAGAGGAAAATAATAAGATCTTGAGACAAGATTTTGTTTTGGCTTTAGAAGGAGTTGCTTCTGTTCTTGAAAAGGTGAACTCCCATGTGGAAGAGGTAGCTGAAAAAGTGGATATAATGGAGGGGAAAATTGAAAGTATGGAAAAAGAAATGGAAAATGAGATTCTTATGCTTCAATATGGACAAATGGAATATGCCTTAAGAATCAGAGGCCTGACAGAGTCTTTGCAAGGAGATTTGAAAGAGATGGTTGCAAAGGATTTTGCATTGATTTTGAATAAAGAAAAAGAGGGAATACTTAGTGAAATTGAAAAATTATTTAGGGTTAATTCTGTGGTGGCAGTACAGAAGAATCTGCCAAGAGATGTGGTAATTTACTTTGGTAAAAGATCTTTACGCAATGAAATTGTGCAAGCCTATTATAAGAAGAGATTTCAAATTGCTTCACAAGATGTCATAATTTTTAAGGAGATCCCATCTAAAATTTTAAGAAGAAGAAAGGAGTTTGCTTTTCTAGTAAATGAACTTAAAAAGAGAAAAATTCTATTCAGATGGGATGTTCCGACTGGAATGGTGGTGAACTACCTGGGGACATGTCATAGACTTAATACTGTTTCTCAGGCAAAAGATTTTTATACTTCGGTCCTGGGGGTATGTGCATCGCCATCTATTAGGTCTCAACAAGTCCAGATTGAGGAGCAGAAGACAACTTGTGTAGCACATCATTCCAAAGAAAAGCGGCAACAGAAGAAGCTTAAGGAAGTTTCATATTCAGTGGTCTCTGAATCTCTGGGAGATGTTGGACCTACAAAGTCTTTGGAGCAATCTTCAGGGGTGGAATTGCTGCCTGAAATGGAAATTGGGAAATCTCAGTTTGAGGGGCATCAACAAGAGAGGAACGGGCAGAGGATAACTTGTATAACTTATAATTGTAAAGATCAACACAAGGAGGAATTTAAGGAATCCTTACCTGTATTGGCTTCGGAAGTTAGACCTACAAAGTCTTTGGAGCAATCTTCAGAAATGGAAATTGGGAAATTTCAGCTTGAGGGGCACCAACAAGAGAGGAATGGGCAGAGGATAACTTGTACAACTTTTAATTGTGAAGATCAACACAAGGAGGAATTCACTGAGGAAGTTTTACAGGTATCGGTCCCTGAGACTTGTGCAACATACAAATGTAAAGAAAAAGTAACATATAAATGTAAAGAGAGAGACCAACAGAAGAAGGAGGTTGAGGAAGTTTCACAGGTACTGATTCCTGAGCTTGTGGGTCAACCAGGATTTACAAACTCTTTGGAGCGATCTTCAAGGGCAGAATTCCACGCATTCTTTGCGATGCTTGCGGGCAAGAGAGACTGATATGGATTGTGCTTATAGTAGATGCAACTGGTTATTAGACAGAAGATTATGGATATTGAATGAAAATTTTAGATAAGAAGTTCGTGTTTATAGTGGGTGTAACTGGTTATTGGACAGAAAATTATGGACATTGAATGAGAACTTTAGATAAGAAGTTTACTATTGAGATTGTGGGAGAGGTAAAACTTATATCGAAATGTCTTATGTAATGTCTAAACATGTGTTTTGGGATAATAATATATTTCAGCTTTAAGTTTTAAACCTTTAATGATAATATTGTTTAAACTTGTGTCTTGAAGGGATTACAATTTGTTTATTTCAGTGAGGGGATTCTAATAAATTTGTGTTTCGAAGGGAGTATAACTTGTTTAAGTTTCAAGTAATGTTTAAATTTGGTTTTTAAATATTATCATTAATATTTCTAAGAGAAAATAATTTGTTTAATTAAATGTCTAGATTTGTTTAGGAAAGAAAGTAATGTTTAAAGATGATTGTATTTAGATTTGTTTAGGATTCAAAAGTGTTTTAAGTTTTTAAATATTATTATTAATATTTTTAAGAGAAAATAATTTGCTTAACTAAATGTGTTTAGATTTGTTTAGGATTTTTAAGTTTTTTTTTTTTTTTTTTTTTTTTTTTTTTTTTGGGATAGGTGAGAAGATTATGAAGATTGAAGGAAATATGTATTTATTTTAAGTTTTCTAAGAGTATTTAGTTTTAATGGTATAACAAAGGTTTATATGTTTATTTTTTTGTATTAGGATAAAGAAAGAGGGAGAAATTAGATTTTATATTATAGGCATAGATATTCAAAGAAAGTAATGTTTAAATTTGTGTTTTTGGAGGGAGTTTATATAGAATGATGATTGTATTCAAATTTGTTTAAGTTTTAAAAGTGTTTTAAGTTTTTTTTTTTAATTAAGCCTGTACTTAGCTCTGGGAAGTCCAGGGGAGGGGTTGGGAGGTTGGGGAGGAGGGGGGTGAGGTAGGGTTGGGGGGGGGGGTATGGGAAGGGGATTTGTTTTTGTAAAAATTTAAAAATTTTTAATAAAAAAAAAAAAAAAAAGAACTGGTGTTGTTCTCCTCAGCCTTGTCGTATCTGGTTGTTGGTGAGTGGGGAGCGTTAATAATAATAATAATAATAATGTTAAACTGCTCTGGGACTTTCAGAATTCAAACAGACAAGCACCTGCAACATAACACCCCGGACTTAACAATTGTCGATAAGAAAGACAAAAAAGTCTGGACAGTGGACATGGCAGTGCCTGGAGACAGCAGAATAGACGAGAAAGAACTGGAGAAGATAACAAAATACAAAGACATTCAAATAGAAATAGAAAGACTGTGGCAAAAGCAAGCAAGGGTAGTACCAATAGTCATAGGCTCCTTGGGTGCAATCCCAACACAACTGGAGCACCACTTGAACACCATCATCGGCATTGACAAATTCGCCATTAGTCAATTGCAAAAGGCGGCCTTACTAGGAACTGCTTCCATCCTGCGACGAGATCTGTAATACCATCAAACATCCACATCTGCCTATCCCAGGTCCTGGGTAAGGACTCGATAGGTAGACAAAATGCCAAATCCAGTCTGAACATCTGGCTGACTGTGTGATGATCAATAATAACAACAACAACAATAATAATAATAAGTTGGAAGGGACTTTGGAGGTCATCTAGCCCAACCCCCTGCTCAGGCAGGAAATCCTATACCATTTTGGACAAATGGCTGTCCAGTCTCTTCTTAAAAACTTCCAGTGTTGGAGCATTCACCGCTTCTGGAGGCAGGTTGTTCCACTGGTTAATTGTTCTCACTGTCAGGAAGTTTCTCCTGAGTTCTAGGTTGCTTCTCTCCTTGATGAGTCTCCATCCGTTGCTTCTTGTCCTGCCTTTAGGGGCTTTGGAGAATAGATTGACTCCCTCTTCTTTGGGGCAGCCCCTGAGATACTGGAACGCTGTCTTCCCTCGTCCTTCTCCCCCATGTTGACAGGCATGTAGTGACCTTCGCCGAAACAATAGGGTGTGTTAGGGGGAAAACATCTCTACAAGCTGTGGAGGAGTGAGTTGGGAGGACCACAAGTTAGCCCACAACTGACAGCACAGTTCATTTAGGGGCCATCCAAAGTCACAGCGGCACCGAAAAACGTGACTTACGACGAATTTTCACCGTTACGACCTTGGTGCCGTTCCCCATGATCACGCGATGAAAATTCGGACCCTTGGCAGCTGGTTCCTACTTAACGACGGTCACTGTGTCCCAAAGTCATGGGAATTGTGGTGGCACAGTGGTTAGAATGCAGTATTGCAGGCTGTTTCTGCGGACTGCCGGCTGCTTGCAGTTCAATACTTTGATCCTGACCGGCTCAAGGTTGACTCGTCCTTCCGTCCTTCCGAGGTCGGTAAAATGAGGGCCCAGATTGTTGGGGGTCAATAGGCTGTAAACTGCTTAGAGGGCGCTGTAGAGCACTGCAAAGCGGTATATAAGTCTAAGGGCTATTGCTTTCCTTCCTTCCTTCCTTCCTTCCTTCCTTCCTTCCTTCCTTCCTTCCCTTCCTTCCTTCCTTCCTTCCTTCCTTCCGCTTCCTTCCTTCCCTCCCCTTCCTTCCTTCCTTCCTTCATTCCCCTTCCTTCCTTCCTTCCCTTCCTTCCTTCCTTCCTTCCTTCCTTCCTTCCGCTTCCTTCCTTCCCTCCCCTTCCTTCCTTCCTTCCTTCCGCTTCCTTCCTTCCCTTCCTTCCTTCCTTCTTTCCTTCCTTCCTTCCGCTTCCTTCCTTCCCTCCCCTTCCTTCCTTCCTTCCTTCCCTTCCTTCCTTCCTTCCTTCCGCTTCCTTCCTTCCCTCCCCTTCGTTCCTTCCTTCCTTCCTTCCTTCCTTCCTTCCTTCCTTCCTTCCTTCCTTCCTTCATTCATTCATTCATTCATTCATTCCCCTTCCTTCCTTCCTTCTTTCCTTCCTTCCTTCCGCTTCCTTCCTTCCCTCCCCTTCCTTTCTTCCTTCCCTTCCTTCCTCCCTCCCTCCCTCCTCCCTTCCCTTCTCTCTCTCCCTCCCTCTCTCCCTCCCTTCCTTCCTTTTCTCTCTCTTTCCTTCCTTTCTTCTCCTTCCTTCCTTCCTTCCTTCCTTCCCAGTGGTTAGAATGTAGCATTGCAGGCTGACTCTGCCCACAGCCAGGAGTTCGATCCTGATCGGCTCAAGGTTGACTCAGCCTTCCGAGGTGGGTAACATGAAAACGGCCCCCCTCTAAGCGGTTGACAGAGTCAGTCTGTTGCCCCCAACAATCCGGGTCCTCATTTTACGGACCTCAGAAGGATGGGAGGCCGAGTCAACCTTGAGCCCCTCAGGATCGAACTGCTGGCAGTGAGCAGAATCTACCTACAATATTGTATTCTAACCAGTGCGCCACCCCGGCTCAACTTTATACCATTTCAGACCAATGGATGACGAATCTTTTCTGAAAAACCTCCAGTGTTGGAGCACCCGCTTCTGGTGGCAAGCTGTTCCATTGGTGAATTGTTCTAACTGTCAGGAAGTTTCTCCTTAGTTCTAGGTTGCTTCTCTTCTTGATGAGTTTCCACCCGTTGCTTCTTGTCCTGCCTTCAGGCGCTCTGGAGAATAGCTTGACTCCCTTCTTCTTTGGGGCAGCCCCTTTGCTTCGTTATTTAGCGTGTTTTATTATTTTGCTTGCTTCCCAGCTTCTCATTATTAGTCCTCAACCCCAACGGCAGCTTGGAGTGATGTCCTTCTTGCAGCTCTCGCTATTATTAATTCTAGGCCACAAAAGTCAGTTTTATCCAACTGGCTTCCCGTTCTTAAATTTATGGATGGCCAGAAGCCGGCAGGTCAACCGTGAAAGTTCAGTCCTTCTGGATATGGAGCAAAAAAAAAAAAAAAAAAATGGAGACGGTAAGTTGAGATTGGTCGAATCTGCATTTTTCTTGATGGACACTCATTTGGAGATAGCCTTTTCCAAGCAGCTTAGATTGTTCTGCTTTGCAAAGAGGCTCAATGCGCCAGCTGCAAGCTTTTTAAAAATTAAAGAGAGATTTCTCTCTTGCTTTTTGCCCCAGGCAGGTATAACATCCTCAAAATTGACGTGCATTCTGGGTGTCAGCAGGAAGCAAAACGCCCCGTGGACAAGCCCTTATTTTTTTAACGCTAATTCTTTTATTCCCTTTTAAGGTGGGGCAAAGCTCGTGGCTCTTGTCTGCCCCAAATTGCTGACGTTGCAATCAACTGTAAAATGAAAGTACGGTGCTTATTCCTAAGTCAGACTCATTTAGGGCTAAATGTAAAAGCCCCAGTTGCAGATCCACGAATAACTTGAAAATAGGGGTAATCCTCAACTTACGACGCTGCGTTCAGTGACCGTTCAAAAGTCACAACGGCACTGGAAAAAAAAGGGGGGCTTTGTGATCGATGTGCGACAGCGGCAATGATCGGTCGTAATTGTGAACAACAATCATAAGTCTGCCAAATGGACAGCCCTTTGTCTGAAATGGTATAGGGTTTCCTGCCTGAGCAGGGGGTTGGACTAGATGACCTCCAAGGTCCCTTCCAACTTTATTGTTGTTGTTATTAAGTCAGTTTTTTCCAATGGCGTTCTAACTTTGAACAGTCACTAAACCAGTGTTTCTCAACCTTGACAATTTTAAGGCATGTGGACTTCAACTCCCAGAATTCCACAGCCAGCAATGCTGGCTGTGGAATTCTGGGAGCTGAAGTCCACATGCCTTAAAATTGTCAAGGTTGAGAAACACTGCACTAAACAAACTGTTGTAAGTCAAGGACTATCTCTAGTCTGCCCGCTCATTTCTGTGGGTTCCTCGCCGCTCTCCGAGCTTGGCGGTTTTCTTGCAGACGTTTCACGACCCAGCTAGGTAACGTCATCAGCACACTGAAAAGACCGACATTCTAAAAAGTGGTTGAGATTAAGCTCTTTTTGGGGTGTTCCTCTTGTTCTCCGTCTCTTGAGTTTACACCCGTTCTTTCTTCCCTTCTTCCTTCCCTTCTTCCCTTCCTAACACAACTGTGTCTTGACAACGTGCCTTTAAGCACACATTGATGAAAACGAGGCCAGTGCAATAGGTTCATTTAGTTGTTCCTCTAAGCGTCCGAATTTTTCGTCATGTGGAGGATGCTGCAAGGGTTGTAAGTGTGAAAAACGGTGATAAGTTGCTTTGGAACGGTCACTAAACCAACTCTTGTAACTGGAGGACCACCTGCACAGCAAAATTCGGTTTTATGGTCCATCCACGGGGGGGGGGGGGGGGGGGGGGGAGGGGGGGTGCAATTCCAAAGCAGTCCTTAACAATTGACACTCTCCCCCCTCCCCTTGCCATCGTTTGCATAATTCCCTAATTGTGGCCATTAACTTCATTTGCGGCCATTTACCCCACTCCCACATTGTTGTAATTTCACAAAGGAATAGACGGGACGCCAGCGACTAAATCACATCCGTTACCGCGTGATGTAAAGTAAGCTAATTATGTAAAAATAAAAAAATAAGAACCGCATTTCATGTGTATTAACGGACACCTGTTTCTCCTAATTGCTTGGTTAAAAAAGAATGGGGGTTTTCCTGTACGAGAGACTCCATCGTCTTTCCCCACCCAGCCGAGAAGGGGGGGGGAGAAAAAAAAAGCACGTTTCTCTCTTCCTCTTTGATTCCTCAATGGGGTTTCCCCAAATTTGAACAGGCCCAGCGAGAACTTAGAAGTCATCTGTGGAAGGAATAAAAAAGTCTATTTGTTCCACTTGGATATATACCCGTTAGTACTAATTCAGTGGTTCTCAACCTTTTTAATGCCGCGACCTCCAACCAGTCGTAAGTCGAGGACTGCTCAACCAGTCGTAAGTCGAGGACTACTCAACTGGTGCAGCACCGTTTGCAGAATGGGACTTTTGGCGGGCTCAGCAGGGCAGAGACAGCCTGGACAATTCCTATTGGCTTTGGAAAGCCAATAGAATTAGACTCTATTCAAGAGAGTCTATTCTATTGGCTTTCAAAAGCCAATAGAATCAAAGGGAGTAGCACAGCTAAGGAAAAGGGGGAAAAAATGGCGGACTGCGTTGTTTGGCGACCCCTGTGAAATGGTCGTTCAACCCCAGATGGGGGTCCCGACCCACAGGTTGAGAACCACTGTACTAATTGTTTCATAAACCAATCAGTTTGTTCTCTTGCGTGTTTCTCCTGCCTGAGCAGGGGGCTGGACTAGAAGACCTCCAAGGTCCCTACCAGCTCTATTCTATTCTATTCCATATTCTATTCCATATTCTATTCCATATTCTATTCTATTCTATTCTATTCTATTCTATTCCATTCCATTCCATATTCCTATTCCATTCTATTCTATTCTTTCCTTATTCTATTCTATTCTATTCTATTCTATTCTATTCTATTCTATTCTATTCTATTCTATTCTATTCTATTCTATTGTATTCCATTCCGTATTCTATTCTATTCTATTCTATTCTATTCTATTCTATAAATATAGAAATGTAGAAATGTAGAATGAGACCAACATCTGCAAAACCTCCTGTGGTCGGCATCCAATATTTATTTCTCTTTCGTCTCTTCCCAGTGGATGTCTTCCCTTTTTCTGTTTTTAAATTATTTCTGATTTTCCTTTCCATCATCCCTTTTCAGCTCCTCAATCAGAATAGAGTTGGAAGGGACCTTGGAGGTCTTCTAGTCCAACCCCCTGCTCAGGCAGGAAACCCTAAACCAATTCAGACAAATGGCTGTCTAGTCTCTTCTTAAAAACTTCCAGTGATGGAGCATCCACAACCTCTGGTGGCAAGCCGTTCCACTGGTTAATTGTCCTCCCTGTCAGGAAATTTCTCCTTAATGCCAGGTTGCTTCTCTCCTTCGTCAGTTTCCATCCCTTGTGTCAATCAGTCCCAGTTACAGTCGTAAGTCGAGAACTACCGGTAGATATTTTAAATAGGATCCTCCCTAATTTCTAATACCTGATTCCATGGGACAAATAGAATATTCTTTTGTTTTCATTCCCGTGTCCTGTTTCTTCTGATCTTTGCCAAAAGCAGAGACAGCAGGATGCAAATTTTAGTCTATCTATACTGTGTTTTCTTTTTTAAAACTAATTAGCAGCCCCAGATGCCAACTTGGAGATTGAGGACACAGCGCTCCAGGTAAAGTTATTTAATTGTTAACTTGGCTGCTTTTCCCCCAAATATTAAATTACACCCCCCCCCCAGTCTAGGCTTCCTGCAGAGCATGGTGGTTCTGATTATTCTGGAACCCTGTAATTTCGTGGCTTTGGAAGAAAACGCCGTCCTTGCGATGGTTCGGAGGCTTCTCTAAAATTCCCCTTTTATTTCGTTCCCAGGCCGTTTCTTCATATTACAAAGGCGGATTCGAAGCGAAAATGAACGTTCGGGAGGCTAGCCTGATTTTAGGCATAAGGTAAGCCTTTCGCCTCGAAACGAGGATTTCCCTGGAAGAAAGAACAGCGTGAAATTCGCAGGCAGAACTTCCCGCTCAACAGCTATAGACAATTCGAAAATAAATGCCATTTTATAGCTTTTGCACTTCTGTAGCGCTCTTAAGTTTGCGTCTTTTCATAGAGGGTCTTTTGAGTCTGTTATTCCAGGCCAGGGCTAGGCCACCTTGGCTCTTTTATGACTCGTGGACTTCAGAATTCCTGAGCCAGCATGGGGGAACTATGGCCCCTTCATGACTCGTGGACTTCAACTCCCAGAATTCCTGAGCCAGCATGGGGGAAACTATGGCCCCTTCATGACTCGTGGACTTCAACTCCCAGAATTCCTGAGACAGCATGGGGGAGGGAACTGTGCCCTCTTCATGACTGGTGGACTTCAACTCCCAGAATTCCTGAGCCAGTATGGGGGAACTATGGCCCCTTCATGACTCGTGGACTTCAACTCCCAGAATTCCTGAGACAGCATGGGGGAACTATGGCCCCTTCATGACTCGTGGACTTCAACTCCCAGAATTCCTGAGCCAGCATGGGGGAGGGAACTGTGCCCTCTTCATGACTGGTGGACTTCAACTCCCAGAATTCCTGAGCCAGCATGGGGGAACTATGGCCCCTTCATGACTCGTGGACTTCAACTCCCAGAATTCCTGAGCCAGCATGGGGAAAACTTTGGCCCCTTCATGACTGGTGGACTTCAACTCCCAGAATTCCTGAGCCAGCATGGGGGAACTATGGCCCCTTCATGACTGGTGGACTTCAACTCCCAGAATTCCTGAGCCAGCATGGGGGAACTATGGCCCCTTCATGACTGGTGGACTTCAACTCCCAGAATTCCTGAGCCAGCATGGGGGAACTATGGCCCCTTCATGACTGGTGGACTTCAACTCCCAGAATTCCTGAGCCAGCATGGGGGAACTATGGCCCCTTCATGACTGGTGGACTTCAACTCCCAGAATTCCTGAGCCAGCATGGGGGAACTATGGCCCCTTCATGACTGGTGGACTTCAACTCCCAGAATTCCTGAGCCAGCATGGGGGAAACTTTGGCCCCTTCCTGACTGGTGGACTTCAACTCCCAGAATTCCTGAGCCAGCATGGGGGAACTATGGCCCCTTCATGACTGGTGGACTTCAACTCCCAGAATTCCTGAGCCAGCATGGGGGAAACTTTGGCCCCTTCCTGACTGGTGGACTTCAACTCCCAGAATTAGGAGGAAAGGAAACACAAGGAAATACTTAGTACAGGTTTTATACCTTAATTTAAAATATTAACTCTAATGTCATTTAAAACGTGCACAGGTTTAAACATGACACAGAAATTACAAATCTATTTCATCCAAGAGGAAGAAAAACAAAAGAAACCCTGGAATAGATAGAAGTTCCCCTGTTTGTGGCGTTAGATATTAAAAAGATCCCCAAATCATTTCCAGTTTTGGTTTTGTTTTTTTAAATTTCTTAAATGGTGTAATATTGCCTTTCACCGCCAGATGGCAAAGATCCCTGGAATTTTAATGTTTTATGCAATTTGCTAGTTTTCCCCCTGCAAGATTCCTGATTTATGATAAGCGCTCTAAATATATATATTTACAGCCCATCTGCCAGCAAGGCCAAGATTAGAAACGCTCACCGGAAAATCATGATTCTGAACCACCCGGACAAAGGTATGTTTTGTGTTTGATAAATATTTGTTGGATTAAAGTACCATTCCATTGCTCTCTCTCGATCATTATTAGTCTGTAATTAATCTCCAGCCAGATTTTATGCCGCCCATTTCAAAGCAGACAAAATGTTTCCATAAAATGCTCGAATAAAACAGATCTAGCCTTCTAAGTCAGTTTAAAAAAAATGGCTCATTCACGAAATCTCAGCCCTAGCTAGCTGTCAAGTATCTATGGAGATGCTCAAGTACTGAATTTCTGGAACTGGATATGTCCAATTTAGGTTTCAAAGGGAGGAAAATATTAGCCATATCATTGATAATTTTCTTGAGCAGAGTCTTTACAGTCATAAATAAGGGATAGATAGATAGATAGATAGATAGATAGATAGATAGATAGATAGATAGATAGATAGATAGATAGATAGATGGACAGACGGACGGACAGACAGGATAGATGATAGATAGATAGATAGATAGATAGATAGATAGATAGATAGATAGATAGATAGATAGATAGATAGATATAGATATATATTGAGACCAATGTTATAAAATGACAAATTTGTATTAGTTTGTAGTGCTGCCAAAGACTATATTGCTTATCACAGATGTTTTAATGAGCCAAGTTTTTTTTAATGAAAACAGATCTCCCCGAAAAAGCTCTTATTATAACTTTAAGTACACTACAGCTGGTTGAGAAGGAAGCCCATATGTTCATTGATGTACTCTGTACTTGGAAACAACAGATGGTTGACTGTTGCACAGTATTTAAAAAGCCCAAAACAGGGTGGGGGAGTGAAGTTTTTTTAATATTTATATTTATATATTTATTTATATATATATATATATATATATATATACACATATATACATATACACATATACACATATACACATATACACATATACATACATACATACATACATCATACATATATATATATATATATATATATATATATATATATATATATATATATATATATATATATATATATATATATATATATATATATATATATATATCTGGCTGACAGATATATTGTCTGTTCCTTTTCATTGCAGGAATATAAAATTAATTCTGACCTCATTAGGGTGAAAAGTGTAGCTGGCGGTTGATTTCGCCAATGGTGCTGATTTAATAAATGACGTTGTTGGGAGTTGTGTATGCGTTGGGCTTGGCGCAGGCACGGGCAGAAATAAATCTGGATGTAAACAATGATGATTTGGGATGAAACAAGGATCTGAGACTGCCACTCTGGCTTAATGTGGCAAAGTTGGATACTGGGAGATCTCCTGGTTGAAAAAAGGGCTTAACACCTTAGTTGCTTTAAAGAGGCTGTTTTCCAATAAGTGCAGTAAAATGTAGGAAGAAGAGAGCGGGTTTTGCCGATTAGATTTAATATCTCTGGAGCCCTGTCTTTTAATTTTTTTTAAAATTTGTGGAATTATATCGGTGGGATCCTTAATGCTCTCTGAGCTTGGTTATTTTCTTGTAGACATCTACGGGGGATTCTCAAATCGTCCAGATCTTCGTTGTCCCAAAGGTGCTTTTTCAACAAACAACTGGACTTTTGTAGTTTTTTTTTCCTTGAAGATGTTTCGCTTCTCATCCGAAAAGCTTCTTCAGTTCTGACTGAACAGTGGAGGATGGAAGATTTACGTTCCTCGCAGTCATCTGTGCGCTTCCTCTGAGTATCATGGAGGCCACTTGGACAGATGAACAGATCAAGCTCCAAGTGGCCTCAGCGACTCTCAGACAACTGCGAGGAATATAAATCTCAGGGGCTGCCCCAAAGAAGAGGGAGTCAAGCTAGTCTCCAAAGCGCCTGAAGGCAGGACAAGAAGCAACAATGGATGGAAACTAATCAAGGAGAGAAGCAACCTAGAACTGATGATAAACTTCCTGACAGTGAGAACAATTAACCAGTGGAACAACCTGCCTCCAGAAGCGGTGAATGCTCCAACACTGGAGGTTTTTAAGAAGAGACTGGACAGCCATTTGTCCGAAATGGTATAGGGTTTCCTCCCTGAGCAGGGGGTTGGACTTGGTGACCTCCAAGGTCCCTTCCAACTTTACTACTATTATTATAAATCCTTCTGTCCTCCACCCTTCAGTCAGAAGCTCCTTGGATGAGAAGGGATGTCACTGCTTTCTCCTCCTCCTCTGGAGTCGCCCCATTGCCTCCCTCTGTCCTACTCGCGTGACCTGTTTGCGTTTACGAGCGTCTCTGGGGTCTTCCAGCTGTGCTTCCTCTGAGTCCGACTCAGCTTCCCAGCACAGCTGGCCCCTCCTCCTCCTCCTCTGATTCCCCAGACTCAACTACCGGGATCACAGGCTGGCATGGAACCACAATAGGTTCCTTACCCGACTAATTAGCATCATTGGTGTTAGCAGGCAGGTAATTAAATTCAGAGAGCACCAAGGACCCCACAGTTCAACCCCGTCCTACAAATATTCTCTCCCAGATTTATATCCGATTCTACAACAAGTTTTTTTGTTTTGCAAGTTCATGTTTCTCCGCTCCAAGATTTTGGCCAAGTGGGACTCGCAGCTGGTGCAGTCCAATCCACCCAGATACAAAGTACTTATGCTGATCATGAACACTACGGGTCTGCACCTAGTATAGTAAAAACCTCTAAGCCATTTCAGATAGTCCTTGGCTTACAACAGTTCATTTAGTGACCGTCGGAAGTTACAGCGGAAGTTGAAAAAAGGACCATTTTTCACTCTGTCAACATTCGGATGCTTGGCAACTGACTTGTATTTATGACAGTTGCAGTGTCCCCTTTTGCGAGCTTCTGACAAGCACGGTCAAATGGGGAAGCCAGATCTACTTAACAACCAGGTTACTAACTGAATGACTGCAGCAATCCACTTAATAACGGGGTCACTAACTGAAGGATTGCAGCGATCCACTTAACAACCAGGTCACTAACTGAAGGACTGCAGCGATCCACTTAACAAATGGTGTAAAAAATCTCTTTCCCATAACTAGACGACTGTATTTTTAGGTTAGGTCCAGCATTGTGTAATATTCACTTCTCTCTCTCTTTTTTCTTCTTCGAAGGGGGATCACCGTACTTGGCAACCAAAATCAACGAGGCGAAAGATCTGCTGGAATCAAGCAAGAAAAATTAGAGATTTTTCACTGCCCGTCTGGAAATTTGAAGAAGCCACACTAGACCTTCTTTTCCTTTCTCGTTTGCGTAGGAACCGCAGTTCAGAAACCAAACTTTGGGGCTGGTTAATAAAGTTGCAACAGACTTGAAGGTGTCGTTTCGGGAAATTCATAATCAAATCCGATTCCAACTCTTCCAATCTCATTGACGGCCTCAGGTGGATATTATCCTGGAAGCATAAGACCGCGATGCAGAAAAATTAGGGTTGATATTATCTTAATAATACGTAATATCCAGGTTTTTAGTTTTCCATCAGCAAAAAAAAAAAATCACCTGTTGTTTCCTTGGAAAAATCCGAAGCATTGTAGATTATCGTGATTATACTGTCCAAATTCGAACTCTTGGTCCACCGTGAAAGTTAGGAAAATGGGTGCTTTGGACAGGTGAATTTCCCCTCCCACCTCACTCTTAGAGAAGCGGGTAGCTCCTCTTTTACCTCAGTTACCTGTCTTGTTTTTAATTTTAATTTTAGAAGCTTGGAAACCCAAAGTCCCAGCGAAGCATCGTTTGCTCCATTTGTAAATGTTTTGAAAAGACCTAAAATCTTGCATGATTTTTTTTTTTAACGTTCCTTATGAATTCAAGGGCTGGGTTACTAAATGTGGTATTCATTAAATACACTTTCCAGTTGGGGCTTTTTAAGGCAGGCACCACAATCTTGTCTTTTCTCGATCTGAGTTGCCCAGGCTTCATATCGATAGTCCTTGACTTAACGACCTGAATGGGAGTCAAAAAATTTCTGTCGGTAAGTGAGACAATTGTTTAAATCAGTTTTGCTCCGCTACACAACCTTTCTTTGCGAGGTGAATTACTGTAGTTGCTAAATTAAAGACATGGTTCTTAATGAAGCTGGCTTCTCCATTGGCTTTGCTTGTCGGAAGCTCACAGAAGGGGGAACCGTCATAAGTCCATGCCAGTTGCCAAGCCTCTCAACTTTGATCACGTGACCCTAGAGATACAGCAATGGTCGTACGTGTGAAAAACAGCCTGAGTCCCTTTTTTTCCAGTGCCGTTGTAACTTCAGACGGTCACTAAGTGGTCTGTGGTAAGTCGAGGACTATCTGGAAATAAATACGAGCCCGTTGCCACGCGTCTGAATTTTGATCCCGTGCCACGGTCATTAAGGGTGAAAACTGGCCGCTCTTTTTGATGCCATCCAACGGTCACTAAAGAGACGGCCGAAAATCAAGGACTTATCCGTATTCCTGACAATCTGAACTAATGTATTGTTTTCCCCTCACCTTTGACAATCGGTTACTTCATTTAAAAATAAAGGTATTCAGGTTTGTGAGGCGTTTTCCACAACATCCAAACACTCCAGTGATGTGTTGTTGTTTTTTCCCCGGTGGCCTATTTTTTGCCTCTGTCCCCGGTTCTTAATTTGGATGGAAACGGGGACTCGGTTCACTGACAGGGCACAGATTTGACATGCTCAATGGAAAGGTTTTGATTTACTTTCACTAACGAGGCAGGTGTCACAGGAGAAGAAAAAAAAAGCAACCCAAAGAAACACACACACACACACCTCGTTTCGTAACCTCTGTGCAATCTGCCTTTCCCCAAAGCAAAATTGCTCCAGTAAGCCGTGAAAAATATTATTTTGGGTGGATTTTGTGAGATGATGCCGGCTGCACATTCCCAGTGGAATCCCTGCTTGCGTGGCGGAGGGGAAAGTTGTGTGTCAAAAGCTGAGGTAAAAATGACAAACCACCTAGGCAAAATGGTTGCTGTCCCTTCTGTACTTTAACATCCCCCCTCCCCTTTTGTGATATAAATTAGCTTCTGTTACAGGTGAATTATATGTTTGCCTCTTCATTTCCAACTTAATTTTTTTATTCGGCCTATATTTCACTCTTCTGCTTCAAGGTTGCAAAAGGACCTTGTGGATCTTTTTTTTTTTTTTTTTTTTACAGTCCTGCTCAGTTTATAAATAAGATCCCCGTTTAAGTTAGGATAAGCTTGAAGAGGAGGAGGAGGAGAAGAAAAAGGAAGAAGAGAAGAAGAGGAAGAAAAGGAGGAGGAGGAAGAAGAGAAGGAAGAAGAGGAAGAGAAAAAGAAAAGGAAGAAGAGAAGCAAAAGAAGAAAGAAGCAGAAGAAGGGGAGAAGAAAAGGAAGAAAAGGGAGGAGGAGGAGAAAAAAGGAAGAAGAGGAAGAGAAGAAGAAAGAATAAGGAGAAGAAGAAAAGGAGGAAGAAGGAGAAGGAGGAGGAAGAAGAGAAGGAAAAGATAAGAGGAAAAGAAAAGGAGGAAGAAGAGGAAGAGAAGAAAAGCAGAAGAAGAAGAAGGGGAGAGAAGAGAAGGAAGAAAAGGAAGAAGGAGGAGAAGAAAAGAGAAGGAAGAAGAAGAAAAGAGAAAGGAAGAGGAGGAGAAGAAGAAAGAGAAGATGATGATGATGATTTCTTTATGCCTAATGTTACCTTCTCTCTCCTCTGACCTTCCCAATGAAGATGGTCTTCTGAGCTCCTCTGATTTCAGGATCATTGTGACTTGATTTTGCAAAGGGAAGAAAAAAACTCAACCCATTTGTCTGGGAGTGAGATACACAGCTAGCAGAACTGCTGCTTGGTATAAATTGCTTTGGGGGACAAATTGATCACTAAGTGAGATGTGAAAATCTGAGTTTTAAGGTTATAGACCATGATTCACATTCCTTCCATTAAATGACGGAATACAGTGTTTTTCCTTCAGGCGCAAATCAAAATGTATTTGTTCTGGACACATTTCTTCCCCAAAAAATAAAAATAGGGCTTAATTAGCGAACATGTTTCTATCGATTTCTTTATTTCCGTGCTTACAAATTGGGACGCATCCCAGAACAAGCCAATGGGTAGTCAACCTTGGCTCTTTTATGACTCATGGACTTCAACTCCCAGAATTCCTGAGCCAGCATGGGGGAACTATGGCCCCCTCATGACTTGTGGACTTCAACTCCCAGAATTCCTGAGCCAGCATGGGGGAACTATGGCCCCCTCATGACTCATGGACTTCAACTCCCAGAATTCCTGAGCCAGCAGGGGGAAACTATAGCCCCTTCATGGCTTGTGGACTTCAACTCCCAGAATTCCTGAGCCAGCCTGGCTCAGCTTGGAAACCTCTCCCTTTCCCCTCAGCATGGCTGGCTCAGGAATTCTGGGAGTTGAAGTCCACGAGTCATAAAAGAGCCAAGGTTGCCTACCTCTGGCCTAGGCCTAGGCCGCTTCATGACTCGTGGACTTCAACTCCCAGAATTCCTCAGCCAGCATGGGGAAACTATGGCCCCTCATGACTTGTGGACTTCAACTCCCAGAATTCCTCAGCCAGCATGGGGGAACTATGGCCCCCTCATGACTTGTGGACTTCAACTCCCAGAATTCCTGAGCCAGTATGGGGAAACTATGGCCCCTTCATGACTCGTGGACTTCAACTCCCAGAATTCCTGAGCCAGCAGGGCTCAGCTTGGAAACCTCTCCCTTTCCCCTCAGCATGGCTGGCTCAGGAATTCTGGGAGTTGAAGTCCACGAGTCATAAAAGAGCCGAGGTTGCCTACCCTGCTCTCAGCCACCTTAGGAGGGATACCCAAGCATGCTGGATTGCGTTAAATTTAATTTCTGCCTTTGGACAATACACGGTTCAAGACAACGCTTGTTGATAACTTCCTCAAGAGGGCAATATTCCAAACCACACCTTTTATTCGTGGTTTGGACTAGCCAAGATTTTCTGGGTTGCTTCCAGGAGTGAGAACAAGGAACCGTTTTCCCAGCGGTTTTGAAATCTGTTATCCTCTTTAATTTCCTAAGCAGCAAAGTGACCAATCTTGATTTCCCAGGTCACCTGGAAAAGAGATGATAGAATTTTCTTAAGCCCTGGCAAATGGAGCTTAATAAGCCAATGAAGCAGACGCTTTTCAAGTTTTGTGACGTGCAAATTCAAGTTGCTTTTTTATACCAAGTGATTCACCGGTTGCCAAACATTTTTGGGGCTATCTTGGTAAAGGCCACACCTGGAATACCGCATCCAGTTTTGGTCACCATGATGTAAAAAAGATGTTGAGACTCTAGAGCAGTGGTTCTCAACCTTTCTAATGCCACGACCCCATAATACAGTTCCCCATGTTGTGGTGACCCACAACCACTTATACATCACCGGGTGCCAGGGGCGTGGCCAAAGAAAAGGGGGAAAAAATGGCGGACAGCCTTGTTTGGCGACCCCCGTGAAAAGATCGTTCGACCCCAAATGGGGTCCCGACCCACAGGTTGAGAACCACTGCTCTAGAAAGAGTGCAGAGAAGAGCAACAGAGATGATCAGGGGACTGGAGGCTAAAACATGTAAGGAACGGTTGCTGGAATTGGGTAGGTCTAGTTTAACGAAGAGAAGGACGAGGGGGGACATGATAGAAGTCTTCCAGTATCTCAGGGGCTGCCCCAAAGAAGAGGGAGTCAAGCTATTTTCCAAAGCGCCTGAAGGCAGGACAAGAAGCAACGGGTGGAAACTAACTAAGGAGAGAAGAAACCGAGAACTAAGGAGGAATTTCCTGATAGCTAGAACAATCAATCAGTGGAAAGGCCTGCCATCAGAAATTGTAGGTGCTCCATCACCGGAAGTTTTTAAGAAGAGACTGGACAGCCACCTGTCTGAAGTGGGGTAGGGTCTCCTGTTTGAGCAGAGGGTTGGACTAGAAGACCTCCAAGGTCCCTTCCAGCTCTTTTCTGATTCTGATTTTGGATGGAATGGATGGAAACTAGTGAAGGAGAGAAGCAACCTAGAACTAAGGAGAAATTTCCTGACAGTTAGAACAATTAACCAGGGGAACAGCTTTCCTCCAGAAGTTGTGGTGCTCTACTACTGAAGGTTTTTAAGATGAGTTTGGACAACCACCAATCTGAAATGGTATAGGTTCTCCCGCTTGAGCTGGGGGTTGGACTAGAGGACCTCCAAAGTCCCTTCCACTGTTATTCTGTTACTGCGGTTTAAGATGCCCAATCGGAGTCCAGTTTTAAACATAAGGCAACAGGAAGAACAGTAGGGCTTTAAACCTGCCCAGGGCACTCTTCCCACAGCAGCGAAACGCGTTTCCGTTGAAACCACCGTACATATCTCCACATCTGCTTTTTGCTCTGTGTGAAGAAGCGCTAGAAAGTGAATCCCCATCGCATCGTGCCTTGGGAAGCCTAAACAGCCACAAGAACGCGAGAGACCCCCATTGGAAAATAATCATAATCAGAATCATAATAATTCTGCTGATGCCAGCTTTAATATAAAAAGTGAGTTTTGCTCCGTAATAACTCGGCTGGGAGATTAAACCCGATTTTCGGCTTGTTTGCCCCTCTTAGGAACGATAGAGTACGTCAAGACATGAAAAGGCCCTGGGAATTACAAGGCTGCACGTCAGCTGCAGAACGGAACAGCTGGAAGTTGTTTTCATGCTCAATTGCAACCTGCCTGTGCTGAAGATGCACAGTTAAGCTTTTTGTCTCGGTACCATATCTGTTCAGGCCACGTTGCCCTCGCTTCTGGATAAGGCGTCGGAGGCTACAGATGTTTCCACAGCTCCCGTCTTAACGGCTGAGTTGGGTTGCAGAACAAAACATCCAGAAACCTGGTGCCTTTGCCCGTAAGTGGCATTCCCATTCTGTGTAAGAAAGCGTAGGGTATGGATGTGGGTATACTTAGTACACAAAGTAAAGGGCTTTATTGATGTTCATCGGGAGGAAATTGCAGTATTACCGTTAATATTTATATGTATTTATACGTAAGGGTGTAGGTGTATACATATGTTGTATATAGCATGTTTATGTGTGTTATGTATGTGGACACATGGAGAGCAAGCCACCGAATTTCATTTCTAATGTGTGCCAGTGTGCCCACAGTAAAAAATGAAAATATAGTCTATCATCTCTCTCTCTCTCTCTCTCTCTCTCTCTCTCTCTCTCTCTCTCTCTATATATATATATATATATATATATATATATATATATATATATATATATATATATATATATATATATATATATATATATATATATATATGTTTTCTGAGGTTTTCGCGGGTGTTTGTATGTAGGTCATTGGTTGTTTGGGTTTTCTCCCGCGTAAAATTGGAAGTGTCTTGGCGACGTTTCGACAAAGTCCCATTCGTCATCTTCAGGCTGGTGTTTTCAGCTTCGTGCTTCGAAGCAGCAAGCTTCGAGCAAGCTGCTCGAAGCACGAAGCTGAAAACACCAGCCTGAAGATGACGAATGGGACTTTGTCGAAACGTCGCCAAGACACTTCCAATTTTACGCGGGAGAAAACCCGAACAACCAAAGACCTACATATATATATATATATATATCAATCTATCTGTCTGTCTGTTTGTCTCCATCCATCCATATCCATCCATTTATATCCATCCATCAATCTATATCCATCCATTAATATCCATCCATCTATATCCATCCATCCATCCATATCCATCCATCACTCTATCCGTGCAATTAAGCAGATGGTCTTCAAGTTATTCAAACGTGAAGTAAACGTGTTTTCCAAAAATTGTATCGGAAACAGAGTAATGGCAATAAATTGCATGCATATTTTTATTTAATATACACATTTTAATACACCCTTACTTCTTTCCTTATCAATAATCCTAAAACCTGCTTAAAACAACTGCAATTCTAAAATGTCAACTTTCCCCTTGAGCAGGGGGTTGGACTAGAAGACCCCCAAGGTACCTTCCAACTACTACTACTACTACTACTACTACTACTACTACTACTACTACTACTACTACTTCTTCTTCTTCTTCTTCTTCTTCTTCTTCTTCCTCTTCTTCTGCTTCTCTTCTGCTTCTGCTTCTGCTTCTTCTGCTTCTCCTCCTCCTCCTCCTCCTCCTCCTTCTTCTTCTTCTGCT